>PVIY010004075.1:0-106325 GCA_004026745.1 Myrmecophaga tridactyla | reverse complement strand
TCCCTGCTGGGGGCGTGGTCGAGACAGAGGAGAGGTTGTAGGCTGGTTTTAATGGCTTCAATTTGCCAAGGCCTGGGGTCTGAGTTCCTTGAGAGAGGGATTCCACCTAAGTTGGGCTTCTCCCCTCCCCTGGGGAAGGCTCAGGTGGGAGACAGCCCTGAAAGCAGTCTGTTTCTGCCTATGCATGGGGCAGTTGCAGCCCGAGAAGTCCCGCTGCTGAATCCAGAGGCTGCCAAGTCTCCGTAGAAACAGCCACGAAAACCCCCGTTTTGTCCCCTTTCCTCTTTTTCAGTTAGCCCAATAAGTGACTTCTGACTTGCCCAGTTTCGCGTGAGCTGGGGGCCTATTTTTGGTAATCAGAATTTGTTTATTAATGCCACAATTGGCGCTTGGTTGGATTCAATCCCCACTACTGTAAGTCTCTTTCCTTTCCCTCTGAGAAGCCGACTATGGGGGAGGGGCGCTGGGTGCCGGCCGCCGTGGCTTGGGGAACTTACGATTCCGGAGACTTGCAATCGGTCTAACTGCTCCAGACCTGGGCACACTGTGTGTCCGGTCACTATCGTGGTTCCGGGAGCTGTTCTGTACTGTTTCTGGTTATCTAGTAGTTGTTCTGGAGGACGAACTATAACGCGCTCATTGCTAAGCCGCCATCTTGGCCCCTCCCCTGAGAAACAGATTCTTAAAAATTTTTTTTAACAATTGGTTTTCTACTCTGGTTAGACTGAAAGGCACTAATGACTCTGTTTCCAGTAATCAAGATGGCATGGACAGTCCATGGGGTGAGTAGGCAAGAGAGATGCCCAAAATATTGCCTTTTGATTCTGCTAATTGTATGATTATATGAGGCAAGGCTCTGGGTGACAGTGTTTCTGACACCTTTATGAGGTTTAGTGGAATTAAGAGATATAATGATGTTGACTGGTTGTTGTTAGATATGCTGGATACATTGATGAGGAAAAGGGACTAGCTGAAGGCTTCAAATTTACAACTTAGTGCAGTATGAAAGATGTAAAAGTTTCTGTGTATGCCCTGAAAGAAAATCTTATTTCCTGTGGTTGCAGGAAAGATGAGGTACAAGGTGTGACCCATGAGGTACACTAAACTCCAAAAGAACTGCCTGAATTTTCCAGTCTGTATAGACAGAAATCAGGGGAATATGTGTGGGAATAGATTTTAAGGATGTGGAATAATGGTGGAAGGGATATAAAGTTAGATCAAGTGGAATTTATTGATAAGGGCCCACTAAGCAGATTCTGCATTCAGTGTTGTAGCTTGAGGGGTTAGGGAGCATTAACAGTTTGTTTGGATGGTTGGCTGAAACATGAATTGAAAGGTGGCCAACTTTACCTGAGGTGGAAATGTCAGAACTGCCTTGGTATAATGTAGATGAGGGAATCCAGAGGCTTAGAGAGATTGGAATATTTTGAGTGTATTTATCATGGAAGACCTGCTCACACACCCCAGGAATGTCTAGAGGACACATCTTTCACCAGAATCTTGATAAATTAATTTGTGAGACTACCTCCATCATCTCTAAAGAGCTCTGTAGTCGCCCTTCTCTATAGGTCAGATATTACTGTGGGAACTGCTGTCACTGAGCTGGAGTCCTTAAACAGAATGGGGATAATCAGATCCCAAGTTGGCAGAAGCCATGTGGTGACAGTTAACCATCATAGATAAAGTGGGTATGGCCACCATAATGGACGGCGGACTCAAAGCAGCAGTCAGAATAATCTGACTCACAGAGACTTGTGGCACTGGTTAGAAGATCATGGGGTATGTAGAAGTAAAATAGATGGGCAGTCTACTAAATTCTTGTTTGAGCTATATAAGCAGAAGAATTCTAGGCCAAGTGAACAGAAGTCTAACTTGAATTACAGAAACAGAGAGTCATGACCCCTTAATCAGTTCCTAGACTTGAGATAGTTTATAGACCCAGAGTTCCTTGAATGTGGGGAGACCAGGTATCCTTGGGAAAGTACCCTCTTACACTGCCCAAAATCTATATTGTTAACCTTCCTCTAAGCCTTCCCCAAGGAGACTGAAGGCATTTTAGCAGGGCGACTGTACACTGGGGAAAAGGAAATGATCAGATATTTCAGAAGCAATACTAAATCCAGGAGACCCAAAATGTCACTCTGGTCCACTAGTCAGGGTAGGGGCTTATGGAGGTCAGGTAATTGATGGAATTTTAGCTCAGGTCTATCTCCTGTTGGGTCTCTTGTGTCCCTGGACTCATCTTAAGGTCATTTCCCCAGTTCCAGAATGCATAATTGGAATTGCCATACTCAACAACTGGCAGAATCTCCATACTGGTTCTCTGACTTGTGGAGTGAGGGCTGTTGTGGTAGGAAAGGCCAAGGCAGGGCCACTAGAATTGCCCTTACCTAACACAGTAGTGAATCAGAAGCAGTACCATATTCTTGGAAAGATTGCAGAGATTAGTCCGTCTCTTAAGGACTTGAAGTTCGTGGGGGTGGTGATTCTCACCACATCCCCATTCAGCTCTCCTATTTGGCCTGTGCAGAAACAGATCAGTCTTGGAGAATGACAGTGGGTTATCATAAACTTAACCAGGTGGTGACTCCAATTGCAACTGTTATTCCAGATGTGGTATGAATTCTTGAGCAAATCAACATATCCCTTGGTACCTAGCATGCAACTATTGACCTGGCAAATGCTATTTTCTCAATAATGGTCAGTAAGGACCACCAGAAACAGTATGCATTCAGCTGACAAGGTCAGCAGTATACCTTCACTGTCCTGCTTTAGGAGTATATCAGCTCTCCACTCTATATCACAATCTGGTCCACAAGGACCTTGATCATTTCTCCCTCCCACATATTGATGATATCAAGCTGATTGATGTAGTGAGCAAGAAGCAGTTATTCTCGACTTATTGGTAAAGTATTTGCATGTCAGGGAATGGGAGATAAATCCAACAAAAATACAGGGGCCTACCACTTCACTGAAATTTCTAGGTGTCCAGCAGTGTGAATCATATTAAGCTATCCCTTCTAAGGTGAAGGATAAGCTTCCAAAGAGGCACAATGTCTAGTTTGCCTCTTTGGATTTTGGAGACAACATATTCCTCATGTTACTATTCCACCCATACTGAGTGACCAGAAGAGCTTCTGGTTTTCAGTGGGGACCAGAACAAAAGGGGGCTCTGCAACAAGTCCAGGCTGCTTGCAAGCTGCTCTGCCACTTGGGCCAGAACACTTCCAGTGGTTCTGGAAGTGTCAGTGGCAAATAAGGATTCTGTCTAAGGCCTTGCAGGTCCATAGGAGAATTATAACACAGACTTTTAGGATTTTGGAGTAAAGCCTACCATCCACTGCAGGTAAGTAATCTCCTTTGGAGAAACAGCTTTTAGCCTGCTACTGGGCCTTAATAGAGACTGAATGTTTAACCATAGGCCACCAAGTTACCATGAGACCTGAGTTGCCTGAGCTGGTTATTGTCTGACCCACCAAGTCATAAAGTTGGTCATGCACAGTATAGCATTCCATTTTTAAATGGATGGTATATAATAAATAGGGCTTGAGCAAGTCCTGAAGGTACAAGTAAATTACATGAGAAAGTAGCCCAAATTCCCATGACTCTCACTCCTGCCATGTTACCTTCTCTTTCCCAGACCAGAGCTATGGCCTCTTGGAGAGTTCCTTACAGTTGACTAAGGAAGAGAAAATTCATGCCTGATTTACAGATGGATCTGCATGATATGTAGGTATTACCCAGAAGTGGACAGCTGAGGCACTACAACTACTTTCTGGGATGTCCTTAAAGGATGTTGGTGAGGGGAAATCCTCTGAGTGGCTGGAGCTTCGAGTAGTGCACCTGGTTGTTCATTTTTCTTAGAAGGAGAACTGGCCAGAGGTTGTGTTTGTATACTGACTCATTGCTGTTGCTAATGGCTTGGCTGGATGGTCAGGGACTCGGAAGGAGCATGATTGGAAAATTGGTGACAAAGAGGTCTGGGGAAGAGAACACAGAGATGAAGATATTTGTGTCCCATGTGAATGCTCACCAGAGGGTGATTTGAGCAGAGGAAGGTTTTAATAATCAAGTGGATAAGTTGACCCATTCTGTGGATACAAGTCATCCTTTTTCCTCAGCCACTCCTACCATTGTCCAATGTGGTCATGAACAGATTGGGCACGGTAGTAAGCATGGAGGTTATGCATGGGCTTAGCAACATGGACTTCCACTCACCAAGGCTGACTTGGCTATGGCCACTGCTGAGTGCCCAGTCTGCCAGCAGCAGAGACCCACACTCAGTCCCCAATATGGCACATTTCCCCAAGGTGGTCATTCTAGTGGTAGGTTGATTACATTGGACCACTTCCATCATGGAAGATGTAGCGATTTGTTTTGACTGGAATTGATACATAGTCTGGATATGGGTTTGCCTTCCCTGCATGCAATGTTTCTGCAAAAGCTACCATCCATGGACATACATAATGCTTTAACCACCATCATGGTATTCTACATAGCATTGCTTCTTATCAAAGAACCCATTTTACAGTAAATGAAATATTGGAATGGGCACATACTCATGGAATTCTCTGGTGTTCCTATATTCCCTATCATCCAGAGACAGCTGGGTTGATAGAATGGTGGAATGGCCTTTTGAAGACACAATTATGGTGTCAATACCTTGCAGAGCTGGCTGTTGTTTCTCCCATAGCCAGATTCATGGGTCCAGGAATCCAGGGGAGAATTGGGAATGTCACCCCTTATTTCACCTCTAGTGAGCCACTAGAAAAATATTTTATTCCTGTCCCTGAAAACCTTCAGGTCTGCTGGCCTACATGTCTTAATTCTAAAAGAAGGACTATTCCTACCAGGGGACACAGCAATGATTCCATTGAACTGGGAATTAAGACTTGCACTTGGTAACTTTGGGCTTCTCGTGCCACTGAATCAACAGGCATGAAGGGAGATTTTTGTACTGTCTGGGATGATTGATACTGACCATCAAGGGGAAATAGGACTGCAGCTACACAGTGGAGGTAAAGAAGAGTTTCCCTGGAATACAGGAGATCCCCTAGGGCATTTCTTAGTACTACCATGCCCTGTGATTATAGTCAGTGGAAAACTGCAACAACTCAGTCCAGGCAGGTCTACCAGTAGCCCAGAAACTGTAGGAGTTTGGAAATTAAATATGTTTTAAGGTGATATGTATAGCTGCCAAGTTGACAAGGGATGGACTGTGATGGTTTGGTTCTGGTGTCAGCTTGGCCAGGTGATGCCCAGTTGTCTCATCAAGCAAGCAGTGACCATTTCTGCAAGGATATTTTGTGGCTGGTTGTAGAACCATAAGGCTGGTTTATTAAATCATCAGTCAGTTGATTGCAGCTGTGGCTGATTACATCTACAGTCAATAAGGGTGTGTCTTTGGCAAATGAAATAATATAATTAGTTGAAGACTATTAAGGAAAAAGAGACTTTTTCATTGCTTCTTCAGCCAGCGAGCCTCTCCTGTGGAGTTTGTTGAGACCCTTCATCGGAGCTTCATCTGAGCATCACAGCCTGCCTTACAGATTTTGGACTCTTCTATTCCTGTGGCTGTGTGAGACACCTTTAAACATTTCAGATCTCTCCATTTGGTTCTGTTCCTCTAGAGAACCTTGACTGATTACAGCACAGAAAGGGGGAAACTGCCAGATGTTGAGCTGATGTTGTCTTTGGGGAAGAAGATACATCCAAGTCCTGTGTACCAAGGGATTCAGAGTTACTGCAGTATATCAATTTAGCTACAATCTCACTGCATTTTATAAATTAAACAAGTCCAGACCAAGCCAGCACCTGGATGGCAGATGCGGAATCTCCTGGTGAGGTGCAGTTAGTATGCTCAGAATCCAAGCAGCACTTCTCCCTTTACACTGGGTGATAAACCAGTGCTCAGTATGAACAAAATAAAGTTCATTTTAATGGGATCTGTCTCTTTTCCTGAGTTTCTTTCTAGATGGTCCACATAAGTGACTTCTGCCCTTACCTATGTTTTGAGATGATTTTCTTGTTTTTGTCCCCAAAACAACTCATCTATAGTTTTTCATCACTAACCATTGAAAGAAATTACTTGGTCACAATCTGTACTTGAATATGATTATGAGGATAAGTCATGACTATTTTGGATTTTCCTAGGAGATGGGAGAGTTTAAAGGTGAATGAATGAGCCACAAAAAGGAATAAAGTTCTGATGCATGCTACAACATGAATGAACCTGGAAGACATGATGTTGAGTGAATTAAGTCAGACACAAAAGGACAAATGTTGTACAGTTTCACTTAAATGATATAACTAAGAAATTTAGAGACATAAAGTAGATAATAAATAATAAGGTATGGTATAAGGGAAGGGAATGGAAAGTTATTGCTTAATGGGTACAGTTGTGTTTGGGATGATGATGTTTTGGTAATAGATCGTGATAATACTAACACACTATTATGAATGTAATTAACACTACTAAATTGTGCACATAAAAATTGAATCTTCCCTGATACAGGTAATAAAATGCGTTTTGATTATTAGGCTTAGAAACAGCCAGAAAAATGTGAATACTGCTCTACTAATTTAATGATCTCTCTACTGCTGTTGCATTGGTAGAGTTCACTTTGGGGCAAATTAAATCCCCATTTGCCTCTTCTTCCAATCATAAATATTTTCTCCTGTTCTGAATGGGAGCAGCTTCTGAGGTTTTATTTTTTATTTTTGGGGTCAAGATAGTTAGCCATATCCACCTATACCTTTACATCCAACAATGTGTTATTTGAACAGGGTTTCAGCTTATCACTGCATATTTAATGTTATGTCTTGTTAGCCATGTCTCATATAACCCGTTTCTAATTTCAGCCTCTGCTTAGTTAAAAACACTTTGTCAAACTTCCCTATCACATTTTTTTTCCCTCACACACATCATTTCATCCTCACTCCTGAAATATCTGTTAGTGGCACTTCCAATATTGGCAATGTTAAGAGTGAAAAAAAAATCTTTAAAAAAGGAAAACTGAATTTGAATGTCATCGTTGCTAAAAGGAAACATTGATTAAGCATCCTCAGAGAAAGGGCTCACTACATCCAGACAGGTGTGGACTGTTTAGCAAAGAATTATCTCACAAAGGTTAAATAATGTGCCAATCATTAAAATGACTAATTTAAATATTTACTTAAGTAGCTATTCCTCCAATACTTTTAAATCTTAGTTTATGTATAACTTATCGCTTCAGAGAAGGATTTTGGGAGAGAGAAGCTAAGTACAGAAACTACTGTCAATTAAGTTTCTATTAAAATGAAGAGAAGGTAATCTTTAATGTGCTAATACTATTCACTTGGAAAATATTTGAGTTTTACACAACTTTTTTAGAACACATCTACATGAAGTACTTTGTATATACCTGTGGATATGTCATTGAATAGCTTTAGATGATGTAGAATATGTAAGTAGTATATTTGCACAGGAAGCATATCAGGGACCTTCCTTGGAGGTGGTACTTCAGTCTGGATTTTTTAAGGAACATCTCTTGGATGACAAAATGAATTCTGAGAGTGGAAATACTTGGGGTAGAAGATAACAGATCTGTTTACAGATCTGTTAAGAGCTTGAATATTTCTAGCAGAGCTTGGGAGAGCTTAGTGCATTTTTTTTTATTGGATGAATGAATGGATAAAGAATCTCTTCAAAGATGACAAAATTGTGATGTTGTTTATTTAATTTTTAGATGTTACTGGGCTTTCATTCATTCTAGAAATATTTATTGAACACCTAAATATACCTGTATTGTAGAAAGTGCTCTTGATACCAGTGGAATAAACAAGACAAACGTGAAGCCCAAGGAGGAAGACACATATAAAAGGTGTCATAATTAGTGTGATGATTATTAAAGATTTCACAGGGTATGTTAGAGGGATCTAATAAAACTGGAATGTCAGGAATGACTTTCCTGAGTCTAAGAGACCTGATAGATAAGAAGTGGAGGGTGTAGATTTCTAGACAGGGTGAGCATTGCCTGTGGCGTCCCAAAGACCAGAGAGGCCAAGGAATGTTAGAGGAACTGGATAATGTCTAAAGACTGAGCCTAAAAGTCAAGAAGGGAGTTGGGAGGTGGTGAGCTGAGGTGTAGATGGGCCAGGGGGCATAATTTGGTAGAGGAAAACAAAAGCAGTTAGATGAAGGGCTTTTCGTAATTAATTCTGAAACTTAAGAATTTTACAAAATCTGTTCATTTGCAGTGGGTACATGTTACTATTGACGCTTAAACTCTGTTTGCATTTTTGCTACCTGCCACTCTGGGAAAAGCTCAAAACATGTTACTCCACATTGTCTCGTGGCATTTCCCATTATGAGTAACCAGCAATACTCAGAACAGATAATGGCTCGGCTTATACAAGGCACAGTTTTAAACAATTTTGTACAAATTTTCGTATCTCTCATGCCACAGGAATTCCACTAATAATAATAATCTGCAAAGACAAGCCATTGTTAAATGAGCTCATCATTCTCTTAAATCAATTCTTGGAAAAAAAAAAAAAAAGAGGGAGAATACCTTACCTCTCCTCAAGGACGATTAGCTTTAGCCCTTTATACTTTACATTTTTTAAATCTTAAAAACTCCCTCACGTCAGCTAAAGCTCATTTCCAGAAGAACACCCACACATCCCACAGCATTAATACGGTGGAAAGATTTACAGACAGGTCAATGGAAGGGACCTGATCCTGCTTTAATGTGGAGAAGAGGTTATGTTTGTGCTTTTCCAGAAGGTGCAGAGCTACCATTTTGGGTCCTGGAACACTGTGTGAGACGTGAATCTGGAGAGCAGTTGATAACACGGATGCGCCCAGAACCAGCGGAAGCGCCACCAGCTGATGACTACTACCTTTTCTGCACTGGCTGTGACAGGGGGACAAATAAAAAAAAACTTATCCAAGATACTGCTGCAATTTAACAAATTTAACAAATTGCCTATCTGTCCATAATGTCGACCAAGGCATTCTTATACTTCGTCAGACTGCTTTTGTCATGCCGCCAGTTCATTTCAGTGGTCCCTGGTACTATAATCCGTGACTACAAGTATTAAAAGAACTGCATTCTGGATTTACTTGTTCAACAAAAATAGTAGGGTTAATTAAAGCTGGTATATTATCTTTAGTACCTTTAATAATCACTGCTACTGTATCTGCCCTACCCTTAAGTCAACGTATTCAAAATGTTAATACTGTTAATGATTTGGTCCACAATACTTCTGTAGCTTTTCACACTCACCTGGATTTAAATACTAAATCTAATGCTGAACTAAATGCATTGGAATCTGCAGTGATTCAACTTGGAGGCCAGGGGGCATAGGCTGTCAAGGAGACAAATCGGGGGGCATTGCCCCTCCCTCACTTGCACACCTCATACCACCCTCCTTGGCCCCGAAATATGGCTGGTTAGCCAAAGACAGGTAAGATTCCTCAGAGGAGGAACAACCTAAGACAGGCACAGCCGCACAGGGGCCAGCTCCCCCTTTTTTATTCTTTCAGAAGAGTCCCAAGTTTTTTCCTGAGCATCTGAATGCTGATTGGAGGTGGAAAGAGTAGGTAGGTGGTGAGGTATCAGAGACAGTAAATAAAGAAGAATTAGAAGAATAGTGGTTTGAAGAATTGGTGAGAAAAGTGTTGCTTTTTAAATACATGTATATTTTGCAGAATATTTGTTGACTAAAAGGGAATAGCCAATAAAAAGGAAAGGTTAAAATATAAAAGAGATTTAAGGGTTAAACTCTGTCCCCTCATATGTATTAAGGTCCTAATCCCCAGTACCTCTGAATGGGAACTTATTTGAAAACAGGGTCCTTACAGATAGGATTAAAGAAATTAAAATAAATTATATTGGAGGAGGGTGAGCCCTTAATCCAGTATGATTGTTGTCCTTATAAGAGGGCAAGAAGAGACAGGGGAGACAGACACAGAGGGAGTATGCCATGTGTCCACCGAGGCAGAGATTGAAGCCCGAGGATTGCCAGCCACCACCAGAAGCCAGAGAGAGACATGGAACAGATTCTTCTTTACAGACATCTGAGGGAGCATGGCCTCTCTGACAACTTGATTTTGGAATTCTAGCCTTCAGAACTATAAGACAATAAATTCCTGTTGTTTTCAGCCATCTAGTTTGTGATACTTTGTTATAACAACCATGGGAAACTAAGACAAGGAGAGAGTTGGGATTGCTGTGATATACATTGTATTGTACAATATATGTTGTGATATATATATAAATGCAATGTGTATATTTATCATCTGTCAATTAATCAATATATCTACCTACCTACCCTCTTACCTATCTCGTAATAGCCCACATTAATGTCTTTGTGCAACTTAGACTACTTTTCCTGGTGGAGACAACCCCTATGACCAGTCACCATGGTGAGTTGGTTTCGCTAAAAAAGCGAGGGCTGGATTTCACCTCCCAATTGCATTCTATACGGCTGTACATTGCAAGCATGGATATCTGTAACTTAGAAAAAATTATCCATGCTTACTTCACTCAGTTTTTTCTGTCTGCTTATAATCATTCATTTCTTTTTCCTAAAAACACACACTCATGCTTATTTAGAGCCAGAAAATTCACTAGTTAGTGTCCAATGCTGAGCTCCAAATGCTCCCTGGAGTACCCAGAAGCCTCCCTGTGGAAAAGTCACAGGTTAATCACATTACGGACACATTTTTCCTTTGTTGAGGTTCCTGGTCAGCTCCAGTTCTGCCCCTGCTCCCGAGATCTCAGGTTGAGTTTTGTGCTGTAGCTTGTGTCTTAAAAACGAAACACTTGGGCCATGGTGGCTCAGCAGGCAAGAATGCTTTCCTGCCATGCCAGAGGACCCGGGTTCATTTCCCGGTGCCTGCCCATGTTAAAAAACAAACAAACAAACAAAAAACAAAACACTTTAGGGCAATGGTGGTTCAGTGGTAGAGTTCTCGCCTGCATGCCTGAGATCCGGGTTTGAGTCCCAGTGCCTGCCCATGTAAAAACAAAACCAAAAAAAAACTATACGGTTTATTATTATTTTTTTTCATTTTGAATGTCTAGGTTATGGTCAGCAAAACAGTTTGATCACAGAAGCAGGAATACTTGATACCTTTTTCTCTTTTTATTTTCCACTTACAAGTGAAAGAAAAATCAGATTAAAGTTAGTTACAGATATTATTTAATTTCCATGGAGGACTTAGGCCACCAAATGTTAATTAAAAAAAAAAAAAAACATTTGTACATTCTTTGAACGAAAAGATTGCCTGTATATTTTTAGAAATTTCTTCAGGGACTTTAGAGAAGACGTTTTCTATTTTAATCTATCTAGGTGACAGTGATCTGGATAAGAATGCACTGGGGACTTTAGCACAGATTCCGTCTATCAGCAGAAGAGCTAGGGAAGTGCCATAGCTTCCCTGCTCCACATAAGATGGCTCTTCTCCCTCCTGGCCCCACTCCTCTGTCTCCATGTCACCATTTACCAGAGTAAAGAGGGCACCCCAAAACTGTGCACTATATCACTTAAGTGGTGTCCTTCTCTTTCTCCAACATGCAGAGGATCATGACAGCATTTGTCTTGAGAGCTGTGAATTCATGGCTCATATCGTGTTTACATTTGTCCCAACCCCAAGCTGAGAATTCCATCTCATTCCCCTAATTCTAATCCCCTTTGCATAACGAGGAGGCTCCCAGCCCCTGCTCCACCTATCCTCTTCACCACATGTTAATATATTATACATTTTGCTTATTTATGTGTTTGTCTTTTTCCCCAATCAGAGTGTATACCATCACTTTTGTCTGTTTTGCCCATTGCTATATTCCGGTGCCTGTGACACAGGTATAAACATAATAAAACAGTTTGGTGGTTCCTTAAGACGTTGAACATAGAACTACCATATGACCCAGCATTTCTGCTCCTAGCTGTATACCCCAAAGAATTAAAAGCAGGGACTCAGACATTGTGTGCCCACGTCCATGGTGGTGTTGTTATTCATGATAGTCAAGTGTCCACCAAAAGATGGCTCAATTGTGGTACCATACAAAAGGAATATTATTAAGCCATAAAAAGGAATGAAGTTCTGGTACGTGTTACAGCAGTAATGAACCTTTGAAAACATAATGCTGGGTAAAAAAAAAAAAAGCTATATTTACCCAAAAGAGCAAATATCATATGACTGCACTTAAATGAAATATCTAAAATTGGTAAATTCTTAGAGAAAGTACATTCAAGTTTATTAGGTGCTGGGGAGAAAGGGAATGGGAGTTATTGCTTAAAAGGTAAAGATTTTCTGTTCAGGGAGATGAAAATGTTTGGGGAATAGAAAATGATGATGGGAGAACAATCTCATGAATATAAGTAATGCCACTGAATTATACACTTAAAATAGGAAATTTTATGTTACATATATTTTACCACAATAAAATTAAAAAAAAATTTTAAAAGGCGTTTGACTTGAACACCAGCTGGAGTGTGGTATATGAGAGACCAGATAGACCAAGGGTTTTAGTTTCTTATCTGCTAAAGCAAATACCATGGCTTGGATTAACTACAGCAGTTAATTGGCTCATAGTTTCAGAGACTAGAAGACCTGCTTCCTCCTAGGTATCTTCTGGGATTCTTTTGCTTTTCTTCCACGATGGCAGTGCATATGGTGATGTCTTCTCCTTTCTTCTCGGGGTTCCATTGACTTCCAATTCCTGGATGCTGCTTGTGGCTTCTCTCTTGGATTGTAAAGGTCTCCAGTAGCCTGGATTAAAGACCAACCTGATTCTGCTGGGCCAAACTTAACTGAAGTAACATCTTGAAGAGATCTTATTTACAGTGGATGCACAACCACTCAAATGCAGATCAAGATCAAGAGCATGTCCAAACTGGGATATACATTCAATCCATCACACCAAACATGACCTCTAAGATCATGAGTCTGAGATGTTTTGTAAGGTCAGATTCCATGATCAGTCTTAGGCGAGGCAGTAGTAGAGGGTAATAGGACATACCCATCTTATCAGTGAGAGATTTATGGCAGGCAAAATAGTGCTTAAAGGCCATCAAATTCTTTAAAACTTTTGAGTAGCAGCTGTCTTATCTACATGGAGATTTTTCCAGCATGAAAGAATAACTTATAAGTGCCTTTATGGATTAACATTGTGCTTGATAGAAGCTGAAGTAGTTTGAACAAAATGTAAAAGCAGTAGAAACTCCCAGCATATAGTTGGTGCTCAAAAAATGTATATTGGGTGACCAGAGGTGTGAATACCTGGGCAAAATGATGAATCAGCATGGTCTCTGTTCCCCTCCCCCTTTGTGATGGTAATTCTTCTGCTCTGGGCACTCTGGTCTCTCTTCATGCTGTGCTGTGTGCTCCATCCATCCTGGAAGGACTTTTCCCAATTATTTTGGGAAGGAGGAAAGTCTCATCCTACAATTTTTAAATGCCATTCCTGCAGAACCTCAACTCTCTGAGAGTTGGTGTCACTGCCTTAATCAAACAAAAGGATTCTAGTAAATTCCTTGCTCAGTAGACCATAAATCCCAAGAATTACAATTCCTACAACAACTTAATGTGATCAAGTTTTTTAAAAGTTCCTTAAGAAATGATGCTGGTATCATAAATGAGCATGTTTTAGACTTCCTATGATAAATGTATTGTGATTTTTCTCTTACTGAAAGAATCTATGCATAGATGACAACTTTAGGTAGATAGGCAATTGGGAATGTCAGTTTAGATATAATTTTCCGTGGTTTTTGTTATTTGGAGATGGTAGAGTGAAGGCTAATGTTCAGGGAAATTACGTAGATTCACAGTCTGCTCCTGGAGCATGAAGGAACAGTGGCACAAAAAATTATATATTAAAAAACTTTGGTTATGCCCCCCTTTGTGCACTAGATGGATGAAATGAAAATATATTTTATTGCATGTTACTTCAGAGTGAATCCATAAAGGCTTCTACCTGAATTAGTTTTACTATTTTGTCATTTCATAATGTTTCTGAAGGCTTACATATTCTAAACACAAAGGGTATGCCATTTCTCAAAATTTCCTGGATAACAATTATGGTTCCTCAATGAACAATAGAAGGGGAGAGATTGTGGGTAGAGTGGGGATAAGGCAGAGAGAAAATGAAAGAGTAAATGGTTTTGAGAAACTTTTAAATTCTAGGTACATTCTCATAGATTTTCTGAATCTTCACAACATTTCTATTTGAGGTCGGTTTAGTAGAACTCAGAATTTAAAGTCAGGAAATAATGTCACCCCTTAAGCTGCTTGTTTCCCTGTCTTTACCTCTTCACTCCTTCTGGAACAGTCCGATCATTACACATAGGGCTTACAAGAACAATAAGAAAATGTGATTAGTTTAAAAATATGCTATCTTCCGGTTGTTCTAAAAAGTTAAAAGAAATTCATTCAACCAGAAACCCTACAGAAAGCTATAGAAATTAAGTCATGAGAATTCTAAATTCGCCCAACCTCTATTGTCACTAAAAGCTGCTACACTGTAGGAAAGACAATAAGTTGGAGCCCAAAACCCCCAGTTATATACCTTTTGCTAATTAAAAAGCATTTTTTTTTCATTTTTTTCATGGGCACGCACTGGAAAACGAACCCAGGTCTCCGGCATGGCAGGCGAGAACTCTGCCACTGAGCCACTGTGGCCTGCCCTAAAAAAAAGCATTTTGCAGTCCAAAATATAATGGAGCTGAGGTTGAAAGATGTGGTGATAATTGATATTTGCGCTTTAAAAAATTCATTGTTTTGTAGTTACAAATAGGGAATGAAGGCCTTTTAACAGGTATATAATATCTTTTTAGCTAATATTTCCAGGGTTCTTTTTAAATTGGTGGGCAGCAAGAGCCACGGTGGCTCAGCAGGCAAGAATGCTTGCCTGCCATGCCAGAGGACCTGGGTTCAATTCCCAGTGCCTGCCCATCTAAAAAAAATAAAAAAATAAAAATAAATTGGTGGGCAGCAAATATTCAAGATGAAAATTGCCACTTTGTTGAAATGGTATGCCAAATAGCGCTATAATGTAAAGCCAAAGATACCAATCTCCATATTAAATGAGGCCAGTTAAATTTAGGTTGATTGAGTTGAGGGTATTCATTTTCCACTTTGGGTCTCAATCAGTGGTTCTTGGGTCAGCTCCTGAAATTCCAACTTTAAGAAGTAGAGGAGAATACTGTAGAATAGGTAGAGTGCTATGCTGGTTTGGAACTGCTTGGTACTCCAGAAAAGCCATGCTCTTTTAAATTCAGTCTTGCAGATGCAGATATATTACTGGTGGGATTAGGCTGTTTCCATGGAGATGTGACCCACCCACATGTGTGTGGGACATTTTGATTGGGTCATTTCCATGATGATGGGGCCATGGGAGGTAGGCCACAGCACCATGTTTACTGGATTCTTTAAAAGAGCTCACAGAGAACAGAGAGATGAAACCAAGACACAAATGTTTGGATATGCAGAAGACACCAGAAGTCACAGGAGACTGAGAGAGCTGT
This sequence comes from Myrmecophaga tridactyla, assembly GCA_004026745.1. Classification (NCBI taxonomy): domain Eukaryota; kingdom Metazoa; phylum Chordata; class Mammalia; order Pilosa; family Myrmecophagidae; genus Myrmecophaga; species Myrmecophaga tridactyla. Next base: position 90,812 of record PVIY010004075.1, on the reverse strand, counting down.
TTGATATGAAGCTGGGAGAGAAGAACAGTAGACATTGCTGTGTACCTTCCCATGTGGTAGCGAAGCCCTGGATGCCATAGGCCTTTTTTTCAGAGTAAAGGTGTCTTTCTCTGGATGCCTTGGTTTGGACATTTTCATGGTCTTAGAACTGTAAACTTCTGTCTTAATAAATCTCTTTTATAAAAGCCAACCCATTTCTGGTATATTGCATTCTGGCAGCTTTAGCAAACCAAAACTAGTGCATGTCACAGTTTCAGGCACCTGGTGGGTACTTAATACATATTTATTGATTGAACTAATGAATGGTTCAGATCGTGGAGGAATTTAAAAGCCAAACAAAATAATTTGGACTTCTTATTCATTGTATGTTTCCAGTGCCTAGCATATATTATTCATAAATATTTAAATACTGATGGACTAAAGTGCCTTGGACATAGTATGCATTGATTGAATGTTGAGTATTTTTCAAATTATTATTATCATTAGTTCCACACCTTTATTGTTCAGGCAGAAAAATTCAATTATTTGTTTATATTATATGACAGTTTCTATTCTGGTCTAATAAAATGGTATGGGACTATTATATTGTTTAAAAACTCTCTATAGTATTCCAAGGAAAAGTTTTCTAGAACCATGGTATTATATTGGGGGCTAGAGAATTAAGGTTCCCACAATAAAATCCTTCCTTTGACACATGCCAACAATAAGGTAGAGAGGGTTAAGTAATACATTCACCCATTCATTCATTTACTCATTCATTCATTCATGCATCTATGTGCTTGACTCTATTCTAGTTGAACAAGCATGCAAAAATTCTGCTGCCCTTATAGAGCTTACATTTTAAATGCAAGAGCAGAAAATAAGCAAAAATGTATATCACTCAGAGTCTAGAAAATGGTGAAGAGAAAAGGGACATAGAAAGGGGATAGGAAGTATTAATGAATGGCATGAAATTCTAGTTTCAGGAATGGTGGCCAAGAAGGTCTTGCTGAGAATGAGCATTTGAGATATAACCTGAAAAAGGTAATAAATCAAGCACAAGCCTTGAGGCTATCTGGGAGAACAGCATTTTAAGAAGAAGAGATAGCCTGTGTAAAGACCCTGAGGCTTGGTGCCCTCTAGGCCAAGAGGCTCGTGTGTCTGGGCTGAATAAAAGAGTGTTGCAAGATACATACAGAGAAGTTAATGGAGGATGTGTAAGTCATATCAAGGACCTTGGCTTTTCCTCTGAGTGAAATGGGAAGCCTTTAGAGGTTTTTGAATGGACAATTGTTATGGTCCCGATTTTTGTTATGCTCCTGCCAGTCACATACCTCCCTAGGAAACTGTCCACTATTGTCAATAAATAGAGAAGAATTTATTGGTTTCTCTTGCATTCTCTTGGTATTTCTTTTGGTTGGCTTACTGCCTTTCCTTGGTTTATGATAAAAAAGGTACAGTTTTCCTTCCCTTTTCCTTGAGTTACAGATATCTAGAGGGTACCTTGTTTGTGTTTATATGCCCAGTAGCATCTAATGTAGTCTCTGTATGTGGTAAGCATTTACCAAATATTTGTTGTCTTTATGTAACTCTTCAGCTTCATTTATAGTGAATCTGATTATGAAATGCCACACAAGGGCAGAACTAGTGATGTTGATGACAAGGCTCTAGATATGACTAAATAAAACTGTATCTTGTTTCTTTGAAAAAACTTGCCTGTTTTCATATTTGTTTTCTTTTTAAACACTAAACAGATGTATTGTTCCGGTGCTGGTCAAAGAACATTTAGTGTCACCACCTGGGCTCCATTTGTAGTCATTTGAAACAACCTTGCAGCTCCTTTGGGATTCATCCTGTGAACCACAGCGCTGGAATTAGTTTATAACTGTGATTTGAGGGTTAGCATCTCTTTATAATTTATGTATGTATTTGTGACACTCCAACACTGCAGGCTGCTTTTAACATATGAGTGTTCCTCTTCTGCACAAACATCTATTGGATGAAATGATTTAATCAGCTTGGATGACTTGGAATAGCAGGATTTTGCAAAGGGATTGGCTCCCCTGATTTGAAAGTAAATGCTTTACTCTCCCTTTCCAAGACCTTATTTTCCATAAATCTTGCTGGCTTTGCCTTGGCATTCTTCTAGCAGCAGGAGACGATTATCATGTGAGAATGTTCTATCTTCTTTCCCCATTCACATTATCTCTTAATTACTGCCCTGTTTTCTATAGACAATGCCTTTAGGAATTTTCATGTAATTTCCCCCCTCCATTCCTCCTCTGATTTGCACTGCCACCAGAGGGGATTTGGGTATTAACCCCAGAAAGCCCAGAATAATGAATCTTGTAGACAGTTGGCTCAGTATCCAAGGAATCCTTTGAGAAGGGGCTGAGATGCTGTGAGCAACACACAAGGCAATTGCTTGGGAACTAAAAAAGTTCCATTGAAGCCTTGGGGGGAAAGGAAAAGATGACAATAGAAATCTCTAGGCTGGGGGAGAGGAGCAATGAAAGAAAGATTTTCCCACATGCTAGTCTCTCAAGACCATCAGCTTTATTTATTTATTTAGAAGAAAGTTTATCCCTCCCACCACAAAATAGCTTTCTCTATGTAAATCCCATCTCTGCTGTTTTGTTGAGTCTGTAGCCTGTCAGATTAAAACAATAGCTGCAAAAAACCCCTAGAATTCCCCCAACCCATACCTCTTGCATCTTAATGGCTGTCCTTTAACTTCAAAGCTGACCATTTAAATACTAACCCTATTAAACAATAATCCAAAATGTAAGCACCCAGCATGAGTCATTAGCATTTAATTGTCTAACATTTTCTGTTGTAATTTATGATGGAGGGTTAACTATGTGTGTGTGTGTGCATGTGCAATTTTTATTTTTTTTACTGTGAACACTTTAGGACAGAAGTTAATGTGCAGGCATAAATGCTTCTCTTGTATTATTTATGAATCTGTAGGACCTTGGGTTAAGGTTACCATTTTCTGCAGAGGTGCTTACACATTCTATTAAGAAGGGTCACCCCACCTCCATCCCTGCTTCCATGCATTTGGATGCAAGCTAAAGGGATTCATGGAATTCTGTTGAATTTGCCATTAATATTTTAAGGTAATTGTGAAATTGTGATTTATAGCAGGAAAAAGGAGCTCTGATTGCAGGCATTTCTGGCAATGAATGAGTGGGGCTTAAGTCTTTTTTCTTTTTCTTTGAAAAATACATGGAAAGAAAAGAAATTCCTGGTGCTTTTTCAACATAATATAAAGGTCAGTAGAAAATAGCCCGCCTATAGATGCTGATGTGTGACATTTAAACTGAATACAAGGAAACCATGATAAGCATTAAAAAGAACTAGTTGCTTTCACGGTAATGCTGTTTACAAAATCATTTCTCTATGCCAAAAAAAAAAATTAAATGTAACATTCTATTTCATTTCTTATGTATTGCCTAAGAAATATACAGATATGGTATCTTTTGAGGATGTGACTAAAGAATCGAGTATCTATCTCGGATATTGGATCTACCAATTCATAAATTATATTTAAAAGAATGTGACCTGGGTTGCCCAAACTGGAAACTGCAGGATTATTGTTTGGGTGATGTTTTAAGTTACATTTTAGTGAAAAAAAATTTGAGGTGTTTATGTAACAGGACCTATCTGTGTACATGTTGCCAAAGCTACCAGTGGAAAAAATGACATCATTTAGAAAATTGTTCTATTTTGCTGTTTAAATGACACAGATAACTGGTTGGACTCATTTTATTTCGCCTTATGGAATCAAATCGTTTAACCACATTGATGAAATTAACCCATTTTAACATTATGCTGTCATAATTGAGTCTGAGTCTGGGTGATTTGTTAATGAGAGCTAGGTAGAAAGAAGTCCCAACAGAAAATTCTCCTCACCTTACAGAACATAACATACTGTTGAGACCAGTGGGGTTGACGGATGAGTACATGAAAAAAGGAAGGGACCAGAGGAGGGAAGGAACACAGGTTCGTTAGTCTGCTTGAAGATCTACTTTGTAATTGCAGAGGAAGAATTGGAAGTAAGCTCTTTTCCCTCTTGATCAGCAGTTCTCAGTGTGTACTGAACATTGTAGGCACCTTTTAAGCATCACATTACCAGGCTACATCTGAGACCAAATAATCATTATCTGTCAGGCTTGGGCCCCAGTCTTGGTTTGTCAAACTCCCCAGATGGTTCCAGTGGGCAGCTGAGTTTGAGAACCATTGCTGTAAGTAAATAGGCTTGTGTAAACAAGAGAACTTTAAGCTTTACAAATAGGGATAAAGCAAAAGCAAGCTTGAATGTCACTTCCCAGTCTCCAAAGTCCCAATGGGAAAGAGAGTCAAGATTTGATTACCAAACTGGAGAGTAAAGAATTGCTGTTTTTACCCTGCAGGGTAAAATATTTTGGAAAATAGACTTAAAATGGAAAACAGACTTAAGCTAGCTGGAAAGATGATTTAAGATCAAGAAAATGAAATCATGATTAAATGTATTCTCTACTCATATATCTTTTAAAAACTATTTTACAGATAGAGCTGAGAGAAACATGACAATACCAATTCATATTTAAAAATCAAAAGAAAACTCTAGTGACACTTCTCAACTCCCTTGTTCAATATGAGGTTGTCATAGCAAGCAAATGGCATTTGAGGCAGTTTTGAGATGTGACGCATGTTAAAATTGATTGATATATGTAAAGCACTTTGCACAGTGACTAGCACAAAGAGAATGCTACATTATTGTCAGCTACTACTGTCTGATTTTATTAATTAGTAAAAATCTCTGCGTTGAATGAGAGACATGGTTTTAGAACTAAGGTCTACTCCAACATGCTCATTTTATAGATGAGGAAAATGAGGTCTGTTGGGTGAACTTATTGTGCAAGGCCCATTGGATAATAGATGCTTTTGCTCCTCATTTTCTTGACATGACAATGCTTTCATGTGCCAGATTTATTTATTTTATATGGGGTAAGACTGTCTTATCTATAGTGAGAGAAATATTGTTATCATTCCCACTTACAGATGGGAAAACAGAACCACACAGATGTTAAATACATTGTGCCAGGTCATGTAGCTAATAAGTCATGGAGCTAGGCGTCTCACCCAGCCATCCCAGAGCTTGGTTGGTCCTGTAGGTTCTAAAGTTCAGGTCACTTTAAATTTTCAGAATCCAGAATTGTTTCTTTTTTGTTAATTTGTATCTAACCAACTTTGGCTTCTATCTCATTCATACATGTTAGTTATGATACTATTACTATTACTAATAATCACAATAATGAAAACATATTACTGTTCTAATTTAGTGAATGGGGCTCTAGTGGAGTAGAAGACTTAGCTTTCAAAGCTCTTAACGTTCATAAAGAAACATTTTAATCCAGTAATACTTGGCCAGGTGTTAGAAGTTACATTTCAGAAGGGAAATATTAAAATTTTTATTTTTTTCTATTCAGAATTATTACACTCACACACCCCAAAACTTTTTATAATAAATTCTTGTTGTGGTGATTTAAAGCTGTATGTGCCCCCAAAAAACATATTCTTAAATCTGATCCATCCCTATGGGTGTGAGCTCATTGTAAGTAGGGCCTTTTGATGTGGTTACTTCAGTTAAGGACACATGGGAAGGACACTGATAAGACAGATTATTATTTCATAATAAATATGGATTGAGCGACTCTAATGATCAGTTAGGTACTATGCGGTGTATAAGGGGAAAAAATGATTATTCGGCCAAATGTTAAAGTAGCTTGAGTAATGTGACTCACCACACAGGGAAACTGTTTGCTTCTGTGTCTGATGGGCTGTTTTCTTTATGATCCTTCTTGAAGGAAAGTTGGAGATAAACATAAAAGTCTAAATATGAAACAGTGGCTTCTGCCATCAGTTGTTTCTGGGACGTTTAATTCTGGGCAGGGAAGTAGATTTTATTCTCATGAAAAGCTGAACAAATATAGAAAATAGGTAGAAATATTGACACTCCAAAAAGAAAGCCAGTTCATATCCTGATTGTCCTACAAGTGAAACTGATTAAAAAAAAAAGAATCACTCAAAAACCAGAGCATCAAATCAGATGTTGAGTGCCTCATTCTTAAATGTATATAGCTATCAAAGGGCCAAAATATGTGTGAGAAAAGCCTCTGGCATAAAATAACAACCAAAACAAACGAATAAACAGAAGAAAACTGGTGGTAATAGAGGTAATACAGAACACATTAATAAAACGTATGATACTATCAGAGAAATAACAGATCCATGAGCAAGAGCAAATATTTAATACAGGAAAAGAAATCAGAAGACAAGAAAGAGCTCTTAGATTTTTTTTTAAAGCTGAAATAGAAAAACTAAAAAGAAATTTAGCATAGAATAGGAAAAAATGAAATAGTTATCATATCAAACAAGACATTCTGTATCAGACTATAGGAGAAGAAAAATTAACAAAGAAATAATAGAAGTGTTTCTAATAGTAAAGGACCTATAGAATACCTGCCACAATGAATGAAAAGAGGCCCACATTAAGACACAATATTAAAACAATGAGGTTGGAAATTTACAGAGAGGAAACTGAAAAGGGCAAATACAGTAAACTTGGAGAAAATATGGCATTGAACTTCTGAACAATAGCCTTGGAAGGTAGGAAATGTGGGCGCAAAACCTTCAAATTCTGATGAAAATGATTTTTAGCTTAGGAGTCCATTCACAATGAAATTAAGACTAAAATGTGAAAGACATTTGCAGACATGCATGAACTCAGAAAAATAAAAATGATCTCCCATGTACCCTTTCTCAGGAAACTGCTGAAAGGTATACATTACCAAAATCAGTAAGTCAAAAAAGAAGACAACTTGGGGTTCAAGAAATAATGCTTCCAACAAAATGTAAGAAAGGATATAGGGAAGTCTCAGGGTAAGTGGGAATCTTTTCTATGAAGAACAATCAATTTAAACTCCAGGAAGAAATTCTCAAGGGAAAATGGAATTGATGGTTTAGTTTACCTATTTGTGGAGAAAGTATTATTGAAAGTAATTTTCCTGAGGTATTTAATAGAGAAATTGAGTTGTTGGAGCATTGGTGAAGTTATTGATGCCAAAAGAAGGAAGACAAATTATACAAGAAGAAATATTGTCATGATAAACTCTTGACTCAAAAATAAACCGTATTTGCCAGTTCATCATAGGATAAAGAATATTGGTTTAGTCAAATACTAAAATACAATTATATTTGGAGGATGAGGCGATCAGATGGTAGTATAAGAAAATTAAATCCTCATTTGCCACAATAGGAAGTCAGTAGAACAATGTCTAAAATTGATAAATTAAGAAATAGAAGTATATGCATTTTATTTAGTATCGTGAAGATAAATAGCATCAAAGTTAGCTAACATATAGCTTAGGAGTGCCATTTTTATAAGTTTTTAGTATTAATTACTTTTCTTTTTTAACTATAGACTTATATTACCTTAATAAAAAAATTAATGTGAAATTAATAAAATATAAAAAAACAAACCAAGAAATCAAAATAGCACAATAGGTGTATCATATATAATATGCATGTGCTTAATCAGCTTATTTAATATATGATTGCACATGTCTTTTTTATAGTTGTGTACAGATTTGTAATAATATATGTGGTTTATGTATGTGAAGATATGTTAACATTGTGTTCATATGTGTTAGACCCTGTGCAAAGTAGTTATATTATTGTATATTCATGGATACTAGGTACTGAACTCAGTATTTTACATGTATAGTCTTATTTACTTTTTAAAATAATACTTTAAGAGATACTTTATTATTACCCATTTTAAAGCAAGGGAACTGAAATTGAGAGATGATCTGTCTTGCCAAAACCACACCTGGCAAGTAGCACAGTGTTTCTCAAACCTCAAGGTGTATGTGACTAGCCTGGAAGGGGCCTGTGCTAGTTTGAAAAGGTTTATGTGCCCTAGAAAAGCCATTATTTAATCCTAATCCCATTTTGCAAAGGCAGTCATTTCTTCTAATCCCTATTCAGTATTGTATGTTTGAAACTTTAATTAGATCATCTCCCTGGAGATGTGATTCAATCAAGAGTGGTTGTTAAACTGGATTAGGTGGAGACGTGTCACCATCCATTCTAGGTAGGTCTCGATTACTTTACTGGAATCCTATAGAAGGGAGATTTGGAAAGGGCAGAGAAGGACAACAGAATGCTACAAAAAACCATAATCAGAGAGTCCACCGGCCAGCGACTTTTGGAAATGAAGAAGGAAAATGCCTCCCGGGGAGCTAAAGAGGAAGCTAGCAGATGTCGCTGTGTTCACCATGTGCCCTTCCAGCCAAGAGAGAAACTCTGACCATGCCCGCTTTGTGCCTTTCCACTTAAGAGAGAAACCTGAACTTCATCAGCCTTCTTGAATCAAGAATGTCTTAGATCAGACATTTCTATAGACTTGCTTTAATTGGGACATTTCCACAGTCTTAACCTGTTAACTTCCAGCTTATTAAATCCCCCCCTTTTAAAAGCCATTCCATTTCTGGTATATTGCATTCCAGCAGCTAGCAAACTGCAACAGGATCCCATTTCCAGATTTTCTGATTGAATAGTCTGGGGTGGGTTCCAAAAATGTTATCAGATGAATACTGATGCTGCTGATCTGGGGACCAAATCTGAGCTTGTTTTAAGGAGCATAACAGGAAAGTGAAACTGAATGTCTCTGACTCTAGTCATGTACATGATGCTGCTTGCATAAAACCACATGTAATAGGGCCCAAAGTTCTTTGTCTTGGAATGATCAGAGATACTTGAAAGCAAATAGATAGTCAAATACACCAACTTGCATAGGGCCTACAAGCACCATGAACATGCCTTGGATTCATTCCTAAATGGGCTTAGGTGATTTAGCAGACATGGCTGAAGGAGCAAATACTAATTGATTGAGCCAATCATGATTATAATCTTCCCTTGCCAGTGATTGGCTTAGAAATGGGCATGCGATGCAGTTCTACCCAAAAGATGTGAAGAGAAGTGTGCTGGTGGACTTTGAGAAAGGTTTTCATGCCCTCAGAAAGACAGAATTAGGATGAGGTATTGTAATGTATAGATCTGATGTCTACAATTGTGCCATTACTTATGTGCTCAGGAGAAAGTTATTATGAAGACGGAGTTGATATATTGAACACAGTTGGGCAGAAAGATGAATTCTTGGGGATGTCATGCAGCCACTGAATTAAGCAACCCTGGGACTGTCTACATCTGGATTTCTTGGCATGTGAGAAAGTACATTTTCTCACTTTTTAAGACAGCTAAGTTATGTGTCTTGCATTTGAAGGCATCTTAAGTGATAGAAGTATATACAGGAATGTCAGAAAGAACTGGAGCCTCAGTGAAAGCCAGACTGAGGAGCCCCTTGGGGAAAATCATGACGGAAGAAGAAGTTTAGCAGGGTAGATCGGACTGCAGTGGGTCATGGCTGTGAATCTTATGTTTAATGCTCCCCTCACTTCCACCCCACTTCCTTGCCAAGTTCTTCCTTCCCAGTTCCTCCCTACACTGTACCACTGATAAAACTTTCCCTGGAATATCTGTGTACTCTGGAAAGGAGGGATATTTAATGTAATTGAATGTAATGTAATGTTATAATAATATAATACATTCAATAAAATATTATAACAAGGTTATATGATAGAATAATGTAATATTATAATATACTAATATCATATATCTTAGGAGGTCCAAATAGTTTTGTTATGGAGTAAGTTAACTGATCTAGAGATTTTGGCATAGGTAGCATATTGTGTTAATCTGTAATGGCATTACAAGCCACTACCAAAATTTAATGGCTTAATGTAACAACAGTTTATTTAGCTTGTGATTCTGTGGGACAGCACTTTAGGCTGTCTTGAGCTGGGTGGTTCTTCTGATATTGGCTGGGCTGCCTTGTGCCTCAGTGGTGAGCTGCAGGCCAGTTAGGTGGCTCTGCTTCAAGGAGTTGGCTGACTGTCACCTGGGTTTACAGGAGTGACGCATCCAAGTGGTTGGTCTCTCATCCTCCAGCAGGCTAGCCAGGCTTTTTCTCTTGGTGGTTGCAGAGGTCCAAGAGGCCGAAGTAGGTAAGGTACACCTCACTTCTGCTGCATGCTCTTTGCCAAAGCAAATCTCAAGGCCAGTATGGATTCAAGGGGCAGGGAAATAGACTCCACCTCTTCATGGGGGGACCTGGAAGGTCACCTTCCAAACTTCACAGATAAAGGAAAGGAGGGGTAGAAACTTGGCTTCATTTTTATGAACAGTGCACCACCACCCAAGAGGCTGCTTATCTACATCCGCAGCATTGGTATTAAAACAGCACTTTGCTGGCATCAGATTCTTTATATCAATTGTATAGATTGCTCAGGCTCCTTAGCCTGCAGTTTCTGAAATTCAGACATAGTACAAAGTTTACCTTTTACAGCACCAGTGATCCTATTCTTTTCAGATGGTGCGAAGATTTATGGCATTCTGGGTCTGAAGGAGTTAGATTCTCCTATAATGGCTCCTGCCTAGGATAGACATCATTCTACATGAGAGTGATTTCACCAACTCTGTTTTGTCCTGGTTTTCTTGCATGCGCTATAGTTAGGGGAGGAGTTCATCTTATTCTTTGACATCTAGCAATCAGCTTCCAAGTTGATAAGACTTGACTGCCTCTTTCACTGTGCAAAATGACTTTTCATGTTATTTTGTCACTCTTTCTACCCTTCCCTACCTTTCTTCCCCAACCTATTTAACTATCCAAATGCCCTGTTGTGGTTACACTTGTAATTTAGCTGGGCTGATATATACGAACTAATAAAATAATTACATACTAAGCCTTATTCTTGATGGAAAATATGAAAGGGAGTTTTCTTATTAGTAGAAGACTAATGCATGAGTAGTTTATGGAAAAATTGAAGATGGGGGAGGAGGACAGGGAGAACAACATGAACAAATCTTCAATTTTATAGAGACTCATGAGAATAATGTATTTTAATACATTCAAAATATATTAATGTAAACATGTATAAAATGTAAGATTTATTTATTTTTAAACTTTTTAAATTGTGAGATGTAACATAAGCAGAAAAGTGATAAATTTCAAAGTTCAGTTTAAAAAATAGAGCAAGTTTCAAAGTGTGGTATGGGTTACAGTTCCATAATTTCAGGTATTTCCTTCTAGCTATTCTAATATACTAGAGACTACCAAGAAATATCAATATAGTGATTCAGTAGTCACAATCATTTGTTAGATCCTATCCTTTCTAAGTCCTCCCTCTCATTTTTTGATCCTTCTCCCAATCTTCAAGGATATTTGGGCAATGTCTGTACTAATTTCTTCATGTTGAAAAGAGGTGTTGACATAATGGGGAAGGGGGATGTAATTAGTTGATGGCTTTGGTCAGGTAGGCTTTGTCAGTCCCACAATGCCAGGGCCAGATTTATCCCTGGAAGTCATATCCTCCATTGCCAGGGAGATTTACACCCCTGGAAGTAATGTCCCATGGAGGGAGCAGAGTAATGAGTTTACTTGCAGAGTTGGGCTTAGAGAGAAGTCACATCTGAGCAACAAAAGAGGTTCTCTGGAAGTGACTCTTAGGCATAATTATAGGTAGGCTTAGTTTCCCCATTACAGAAAAATTTCGTAAAAGCAAACCTCAAGATCAAGGGCTTGGTCTGTTAACTTAAGAGAGATTATTCAATTAATATAAAGCATGTGTTTTATACCCCTTGACATAGCCTTTCTAATCTTGCTATTAATAAATTGGCACTTATTTTCTCCCAGTGTGTTGCTTTTACATATTTTAATTTAAAGAGTGTAAAATATGTTAGGCAGAGGTTTATATTTGTTATGAGGTATTGTTATAGGGAAACTTACACACTTGAAACTTCAGAAACTATTCATATCTTTCATGTTTGCTGCTTTTTATTTGATTTCTAGGGCTGTTGATTATGAAGTCTTTCTAAACATGGAACACGGTGTGTTAGCCATTATTTTGAGAATGTAACACTTCCCAATTCTGTTATTCTCTAGGTTATTAAATTATGAATGGTTTCTGAAGATTCACACATCCCGTTTTTCTTATTATCTTTGACATGAGTTCCCCATAACCGAATAAATGTAGTGTGAGATGGTAATTGAAATTGTAGGTTCACAATCCCTTAATTGCCTACCAAAATCCAACAAGTGCTGAAAACCGACACATTTTCATAACTCGTTTGGTAGCATCCTGCCCTGTTCTGAACTTGTTCAGTGATAAAATCTAACCTAAAATGACACAAGGTTATTTATAATCTCTTTCATCTCACTGAGCATAAATAGTAATATGTTTCATTGAAGAAAATATTAAGGTGTTTGGTTTATGGGATGCTGTCCCAGAAGCTCCTGGGAGTCTACATCTATACAACATAAAATACAATATGAAACATATATTATATAATTACACACCTTGCCAGTTCTTCAGTCTGATGAATTTTGAATTATAAAGCATATCTGCTCCCAAGTATCGAAGTAAAATTCTCTAAAAAGGAAAAAAGAAAGTGACTCAGACAAATGTAAAATGAGCATGTCAAAAATTTTAATCAACTCATTAATAAGGAGATCAGTAAGATAGTAAGGCTGGGTCAAAGGAAAATTTAAGAAATTGAGATTTGTATAGTCAGGCAATCAAAAGAATGATTAAATAAATTTGTGTAAATAGATACAAAAATGGTTAATGGCTTACAAAGTTATAAAATTGTAATCTTTGTTATCTTTTTTTATTGGACAGAAATCTGTGTTGTAATCTATATGCAAATCTCAGTGTCTGCGCTTTAATTAAAAATATTAAATAGCAAAGTCAAGTATGGGTGCAGTCTCCTAGATACTTATATAATGCTTGGTTGAGCCTATTAAGTGATGGCACTGAAAGGACAAACAGTCATTCTTTTATTTCCAAGTTTTGGGTCATTTTTATTTACTGCCCTCTCATGACCATAAATAATTTCCAGAGTTTATTCTTGATAGCTGGTCTCATTGAATTTTGGACTGATCTTCGTAGGTATAGTAAGGGGTATAAATTAACACATAAATGTTTCAAAGACGTATAATTCAAACTAAGATCAGAGAATTAACTTCTTTCTGGCAACTTTCGAAAGTGATCTTGGGTTGGACTTTTAAAATCCCCTGTTGTTTGTCCTTCTAGCCTACATTTAGGAAACCAAGGCCAAGAAACTTCCTCTACCAAATTCCACTAGCAGTACTTGTAAGTTTGGGTGAAATCCTGTCTCCTAGATATTTTCAACATTTTGCAAAGTTCCTTTGCTTTTATTGGTTATGCTACCAATAAAACTATTGAACTACCAAGAAGTGACCTTTCTTCATGAGACTGGGATCTTTTAAGCCAGAGAAGAGCTAGCAAGCCGATTTTCCCAGGCAGACTTTGAAGGTATTGGCTCCATGTACCAAGTAGAACAACCTTTATTATTTAATGGTGAACTTGTTATATCTTATCAAATGAGAGTCAATCTCAAATATGACATGCCAGATACAGTAAATTATAACCAGTAAGAAGGAGGGCGTTGAATATATGCAAATAATCATACTTTCATTAAAAGTAAGAGGACCCAGTAAAAGCATGTTTCCAGATTCTGAGGAGTCAATAAGAATCAGATGCCATTTACAAAAATATTTAATTTCAGTCTACCATTTACAAAAATATTTAATTTCAGTCTACAGAAGCAGAGTCTACTAAATTGCAAGATGGAAATCAATTAAGAAAAAAAGAGAAAGGACTTCCTCATATACCGATAAGAAAATAGAAAATTAAAAAGAATGCTAAATATGTTCCAAAATAAATAACTGCATTAAATTTCTCTCCTTGGTTCATTCAGTCCAATGTAATTATTTTTTGCTTTGCTCTCAGGAACTTGTCTGCTTCTGAAATAAATAGTGTTGCAAATCCTAACACAGCCCTCAAGAATAGTTAGTTCTCTAAGGGATGACGTCTTTAAACTCCAAAGCCTGATTCATGAATCTTTGCCTTGAAATTTCAACAGTCCTTTGCCTTGAAATATAGTATAGTCCTTTCCATGAGTTTCTGAGATGATTCTTTGTTGAAGATGCAAATTTCTGCCTGTAACTTATGGCAGGGTCTTATGGCAAGTATTCAGGGTAGGGCAGAAAACTGTTTGATAATGAGACTAAATGCTATGATTAATTTATTCCAGTAACCAATAATATAAAGATGGAGGCCTGTAAAATTATCTATCACACCAAAATACACCCATCTTTCATTGGATTAATGTTTCTCTTGAGGGTAAGAATATGTAATGGACAGTAAGGATATTAACAAATTTTCAAGATCTGTAGGGTGACAGTTTTCAAACTTTCCCAGGCACCACGATTATCTGGAAGGCTGGCTTTATCCCCAACATTTCTCACTCAGTAGTCCTGAAATCTGGCTCTAGAATTTGCATTTCTAAGAAGATCTCAGGTGTAGCTGATGGTACCTTTCTGAGACCACATTTTGACAACCACCACTGTAAAATGTAGAATCTCTGAAACAATTTTATTACTAATATTTAACCTGGATAAAATTATCCTTTGGGATTAGACAACTTAATAGTATGGAGCTAGTTTAGAAATATGGAGTATGCCAAATACACCTTATCATTTCTAGCCTCCTACTTTATTTTTTTTTTAGCTTCCCACTTTTTATAAGGCAAAAATGGGAAAAAAAAAAAAAGGGATGTGATTTTCCAGAGGCTCAATGGGAACTCTCAAAATTAGTGTTAGATGATGAAATTACCTTAAAATTTTGATTTTTCAAATTTAGATTCTGATCTTGAGAAGGCAAAATCAAGAGTTGTTTGAGATTTCTCACCAGGTTAAAATAGGATTTTGAGACAAAGTCTTGACTACCTATTTAAACTAAGTGAAAATGCAATATTGAAACATGGACATAATAGAAAGTAAAATGACTTGAAGGAATTGTGGTGGACGTTGAGGTGAGCTGCCCAGAGTCTTTTCCATGGAAGGACATGTTACCCAGCTATAAGGTTTTCTTTAGCCTCAGAGAGAGCTACCTTGTCCAAGCTGGCTCACCTGCAATGGCCAGTTAAATCCAAAGTGTAAAGACCTGGCAATTTTAGTCCAATGCTGGGCACTCTGATGAGCCACTTGTATTCTAGAGCTCGCCATGATGTCATCTAGGTTGTTCTGGGGTCTGTGACACTATTTTTTTATACTCAATTTTTTTTTAATTTATTTTATTTTTTAATTGACAGAACAAAATAACATATGAACACGAACATTCTTACCATACAAACATTCCGTATATGGTGTACAAAACAGTGGCTCACATTATCATCACATAGTAGTCTATTCATCATCATGATCATTTTTTAGAACATTCTGCAACGCTGTTTGGCATCTGTCAGTGCTCTGCTCTGCTCTGTTTCTGCCCTATTCCTCCCACAGGTGTTCATCCCTCATACCAAACTCATACCAGCATCTGCTTCTGGAGGACCCACCTTCCGACCTGAGCCATTTCAGAAGTGAGCAAACTTTGTCCTTTGCTGTTGTTTTTAATAAAGTAACACCAAACACAGAAAATTATTCTGGTGAAATATGAAATGTTTATTTGGGCAGATTATGCAGAGATAAAGAACAACCTTTACTACCCGTTGTGAAAAGAAGGCCAAATGTTTCAAGATAAGCTGTCATTTGAACAGAGAAAAACCGAGTTCTAGTTTGCATTAATATAATAGTAAATGGTTCACTAGCTCTTTTAAGGCATCAAAACTGAACAAATTGAGCCAAAACTTTAATGTAATTTATTGCTTTTTTTCAGACTCAGATATTATAAACCAAGGTAAATAAAATTCAGTTCCCTCCAAACATCTACAAAAGCTGTATAAACTCAAGTTTTGTTCTTCACTGTGCTCTTTCACGTTCTAGAACAAGCTGACACTTTTCCTTTTGAATAAAACTGCTCTTTTATTCCGGAAAAACAAAAACACATTATATTACCTTGAATACACAGTTGTGTTTCACTGATGTTCATTCTCCTAATATAATCCCCATTACCTATAATGAATGTAACTTTTACCAAATTAACTTTTATTTTGCTGAGAGTTAGATAATAATTGCTTACCCTACAAGCAGTTCAGCAAACAGACCAGCGCAGCTCAGCCCTTCTAGCCATACACGTCACTTTAACACATTCTCGAAGTGGCAAGAATGAACACATTTAACATCATGGTCCAAAATTATAGCCACTCTATAATGTATTAAAGTAGGCAGCAAAGGTCCACATATTAAACCTATGCTTGCTGACCAAGGTTTTAGTATTCTCTTTTACTTAGAAACTTTCTAGGCATCTGAAGTATCTCTACTGGTTAACTAGATTTTAAATTAGTCCAAGTTTTTTAAACTTACTAAGGATCTTTGGAAATTATGTTTAAGCTGATGCTTTACAGAATATAATTATTGTTTATATTAAAAAAGCCTGTCAGAATTTTAATTTAGTTGTACAAAATTTTACATTTTTTATCATTATAAATAATGTCTGAGTAATGGTAGCTAATTTGAACAGTAAACCAGTATAAAAAGTTTGGGCAATTCAGATAAACTAGCCTCTTCATGGGAAAAAACCCTCAAATATAGAGCTCTGATTCAATCACTGGAAAGATATATAGCTGTTTTCTTCACTGAAATTATGCAGTCAGATGGTAAATCTTAATTATGTCAACTTGGATTCTTTTATAAACATGTTTCTGGGCTACCTATTCCTGTAAAAAAAGCTTACAGAAGGCTTTCCTTCAAACGGAAGGCTTTCCTTCAAAGGTTATCACTCACAATTTAGTTTATTTTCTGGAAAAGTATAGGAATACCATATTTATGTAAGCGCTTAATTTCAACCAATATAAAACAAGCTCTATTTATTTTTAAAAGTTTTATTTGGTAGCATATAAAAAAACATAACATTTCCCATTTTAATCCCTTTCAAGTGAAGAATTCAGTGCTGTTAATTACATTCAAAGTGTTTTGCAACCATCGCCACAGTCTGTTACCATAACTTTTCTATCACCCGCTCTCTCCCAAAAAACCTCTATACCCATTAAGCATTAACTCACCATCCACCCCGGCAACCTGTAAACATCTTTTTGCTTCTATGAACTTGCATAGTCTAGTTATTTCATATAATGAACTTGTATAGTCTAGTTATTTCCTATAAATGAGATCATTCAGTGTTTGTCCTTTTGGCTTATTTAACTCAACATGATGTCTTCAGGGTTCATCCATATTATTGCATGCATCAGAAGAGCTTCTTTATTGTGAGAAATTTTATTATCTAATTTATTAGTACCCCTCAGAGGTAGGAAAATATTTCAGAGTTACACAATGAGAGAAAGTTAAGGCTTTTCTCAGTTACAGACACACAGACACATGGGAAAATTGAAGCTTCATTTTTACAGTCATAGCCACTGGTTAGAGTAAACACAGACATACAAAAACCTACTGGTTTCAATCCCAAAGAGCTGTTTTCCTTTTTAATTTTCACAAAACATTTTGTTGATTGATTTGAACACATAAAGAGACAACGAATAAACCAGATCCTCTGCCATCTCTCTCCTGACAAAGTACAGACATGTATCTACCCCGACACAACTCACCACAAGTCAAACTAGAAGGCCAGATCCCCATTACTTCTACCAGTGGGAAATGCCTTGCTGCAGCACAAACTAGAACCACTGCTGAACGCAGCCGAGAACAAGAAACAAAACAAAAAGACAAGCAGGAAATGAAAAAGAGAAACAGAGGCAGCAACAGAATCTATTGCTGCCTGGGATTCACTCTGGGAGCCAAGAAAAAAATGTGCCTGGGTTTAAACAAAGCTAAGGAATCGTACTTCTTGGCCGACAGACTTTAATTGGCTTTGGCAGATAAGTGCATTTGAATGTCTCTCAGTGGAACCTCCAAACTGTTAAAGCACAACTCTCAAAAAATTCAGAAGCATGGCTCTCGTACAAATATAAAATGACCCAGCATGTCATTACTTAATGAGGGAACCAGTAACATGATATGGTTTGTTCAAAGAAGGATTTGAGAACTGGAGAGATTTGTATGTAATCAGTCAGATCAAGGAACACAGAGATGAATTTGCTAATAGATTCTAACCTGGCTAATGTCTTACAGAGCAACACAATTCTAACTTTTGGGATTATCTTTTCTGTTGATAGATATCTACAAATTCCCTTGCAAATTCACAGTGTTTGGGCTCTGATTTCATTTGAAACCGAAGGTACTTTCTCTTAGCCTATTAAAAATTCTTTGGGTGAGCCTGTCAAACAATCGGTTTGAAATGCCGCACAGTCATCATTTGTTTTATTTCAAAATTTTGATAACTTTTCTTAACAAAGAGTTTCTGATAAGAGACTAAGGATATGTATTTTCTTGGGCGACTCTGTCTAATATATATATATATATATATGTTATTTTTTTCTTCCATCAACTTGCATAATATGTATTGGTTTGTGAACCAGTCTGTGAAATCAGAGTAAAATGAGCTCAAATTGCCTGAAGGAACTATTAAGCACTTAAAATATTCCAGGTTCCAATAGAATATTTCTCTAAGGCGGTTTTATGGGACAGCTGCATTGCAGTCACCTGCAGATACTTATTAAAAATATAGATTCTTGGCAAGTTCTCAGGCCTACTGAATCAAATTCTTGAAAACTGTGGCCTGAAAATTTGCCTTTAGAAATTATTCTAAATGATTCTTATGCACACTAAGGCTTAGAACTATTTGTCTAAAGGAAAGAAAAGATGCCTGCTTAAAACAAGTTACTATCCAGAAGGGCTCAGGAAAAAAGAAACCTGGACCATTCTGTGCCTCCAGAGATCAAGTCACTGTTTGAGTTAAAAGGGTTATTGTTGACAGACTATTGCAGGGTTAAAATTGTGTATGTACTTATGGGAACTCATATTTCACTAAGGTGTTGGTATTAACGGAACGCTATTTACGTAATTTTGAGTGTGATATTGAAAGCTCTTGGTGGCTTACAATCTTTAATTTAACCTTCATGGAAAGTTAATAACTCTCTTTGCTTCTGAGCAAAACCTTGGTCTCAAAGTAAAGGGGGGCATTTTTTCACAAAAAAATGTGTGCCATGGGAGAGATTGAAGGCAATTTCCTCTGAGGAAGGGACTGGCAGGCTTCTTTCACATTACCTCTGTGCTGCTTGTCAACATAACATCTGAACCCTCTCCTTTTGGGTTTCAATGGAAAATTCCTGGAAGCTAAAATCAAGTAAAAGTTTTATATTTTTAAAAAGAAGTTAATTGTAGTGAGACATTTATTATGCTAAAAGTATAATCTTTTTTACGTTATCTGTATCCAAATAAACATTTGCTGAACTTATTATTTATGAAAAGAGGCAATGTTTTATTTTGTTTATAAATGGAAGTGCTACAGTTTTCACCTGTAGTTGCTTTGTCTGTATGTGTGTGTATGGTGAGATGGGAGTACAGAAGGGTTGGTGAAGAGTAAACGTATATATGGTACAGTTGAATATGAACAAACAAAATTATGAAGTGAAAATAGTCTTGGTGGAAACTTTTATTCTTTATCCCAAGTTTTTTTTAAAAACGATTTCTTCTTAAACAAGACCTTTAGGCAGTAATAGCAAAATGATTGCAATAGCATTTCGAATTATATGTATATTCTTACACTTTAAAAAAATTCCTTTTCTATGAAACAGATCTCAAAATGTCTCAGATACCTTCCATTTACCTTGAAATTCCTTTATCAACAGACATAGGGGAAAAAAAAAGAATTTGGGGAATATATTTTCGGCAGGAATTGGGTTTTGGGGCAACAAAAAATACAGAAGGTTTAAAATCTCTCCTTGAACTATCAGAGTAGTAATGAATTAATAGGAGCTGAATTTATTGGCTGTGACCTGATTTTCCTGCTGTTGCTAATCAGTAGAATGCTGGTAGCAGGAGTTCTAGAGGCTTCCAGGTTCGCCATTAACCACTTACTAGCTGTGCATCTGCTTATTGTCATTTGAGATCCCCAAACCCCACAAATTTGGCTGCAGAACTTGCTTTCACACTTCTGCTGGCTTCACCAGAACTCAAGGCTCAAAGATATGCAGATCTTTAAAGTAAGATTGAAAAAGCAGAAAAAGCATTGTTATTAAATACTTGCCTTTAGACCCAGGCCAGAGGAACCTCTCTTTGGAGGCCCATGATTTAGAGGGCCTTGCTGTGCCTTAGGCTGCACCCCTCCCCACAGGTGGAAGTGTCTCAGGACCAAAAGGATGTGGCCACTAGGAGTGCACCCCCCCCCATTTGAGATAGAGTTTTCCATCTGTGTTGCAAGCAACCCTCCCAACTTAAATTTTTTTCCTATTTGTAGCAGACAGTTTTATGAAATAAATAATCCCCAGGCATAGATGTTGCAGCAATGTCAAATTGCTATCATGCTATCAAAGACTCTAAATGCTTACGTTCGCTTCCTGTACTTAACTTGATGCATGCCAGTAAGAAATATTTCAAGGACAGTATGGGACCAAAGATCGTATTTTGAGTAGCACATTCTAGACCATTCTAGGTTCTCAGAATCTCTTTGCCAAAGGGCCCTGGACTTGCTTCCAAGACTTGTGTGGGCCTTTTCCCTGAATCCATTCTCAAGAAGTACCCCACACTTTCAGTGGCTGAGGGACAGCTGTGTTGGGGTGTGGATGGGGCTTGGACATGTGAGATGGAGACTGTATACATGAATGCCATTCCCCTTGCAGGTTGGGAAGGGCCAGGGATTAGAAGAGTATGCGGGAGGAGGGAGACTGAGCAAGGGGGGTGAGGACCGTGCCATGAGCTGAGGGATTCTACATTTGAGCCTGGCCTTGTAAAGTGTATTTATCAAGGCAGCAGGGGAGAACATATTTTATTTAACAACTTGTTAGGTTGATTTATTACTTTTAATATTTAGACATATGGACTTCCATTTGTGTTCTTTCCTAGGGCCCTGGAAATGTTAAAGGCAGGCCTGGTTATAGTCCAGGAGCCTACTTCACAGATAGCTCAGAGAGTATTAATAAATTCCATTATTTAAAAGTCCTCAGGGGTACTCCATTTTCCACTAGGGGTTCTATATTTTTGAGACCATGGGCTTTAGTACTAATAACTATGGATTGGAATCTGAGATCCTTTAATTACAAGGAGTAAACATTTAGCAAAGTTAATCTGCATAATTCTTAGTTTATTCATCTATAAAGTGGGCATGATAATTTGCTATATATCATATAGGATTGTTTTACAATTAAATGAGTAAAGTTTTTAATGTGTCTGACACAGTAAATAAATTGGAAATAAATGGGTGCTGCCGTTTTTATGATGGTTTCTTCACTGTTGAAATCATCTGGCAGCTCTGGTCACAATCTCATTTTTCCAGATGTAATTTTAGGGTTAGGACAGGCTGGGGATATATTTGCTGGCAAGTGGTATTTATTCCCAATAACCCCTCTTGCCAAAACGGATGAAAATCTGATCCTGTTGGATATGGCATCCTGTCACAAAAAGAGATATCCTTCTGTCTAATTAAGAATTTACCAACTTGGGGAAATGATAATTTTTAAATTTGGGGGTTTGATGGTCCTGTCTGATTTTTACTTAAATATAATGTTCCTAATGAAAATCCTTTGCCTACTCTGGTCTTGACCCTCTTTTAAACTGGAATTAAATTTTAACAAACTCTCAGTTACATGTGCTTATGTTTTTGCAGGATGTTATATTAGGCATTATAAATAATTCCTAGGCAATATTTAGACTGGCTGCAGGCCAACTTTAAAATTGGCTAAGAATTGTTTACAATACTCTATTCACACATTTTGCCTGTTGAATGTTCACTATGTAGTTTTCTTAAAATCCTCTTAGGCAGTGAGGGGACCTGGAGGCCCCCTGTTGAATGAGGGTGTAAGAAGAATTTGTGAAAGAGTCTTAAATGGACCAAAATATTTCTAGGTGTCTATAATGAAGACTATGCATTGTATGTGAAACACATTCTTCAAGGTTATCTGATTCTATGGAGTTTGGGCCTTTAATTAAAAAGAAACTTTACAACATTGTAGAGAGAGAGAAGTGAACTTGTGAAAAACTAATAGTGATGCAAATAATTCTTGTCCTATAGACATGCAAAAAATGTCAGTTGGATGTGGTGGATGCCCCCACCCTCTGAGAGTAGCCAGTGTTGTACCCAGCATTGAACCTATTAATAATTTTAATATATCTGGCTAGGCTTAAATATTTGTCTAATCTTCCGATTCTCCTTTGAACTGGTTATAACCCCTTTTCTGGTTCCCTCATTAATTACTGACTTAGTAAAATCCTTGGCATGTGTTCATTTTATGTCCCTATGAGAGTGATGAGTTTACCTTTTTTGTATTTAAATTATTCTGAAACAGTTGTAGAGGTCTTACAGAGATGATTTAAAGGAAAACAATAACAACAAAGAACAATGTTCCATCACTTATGAAAGAGCCGAGGTCCTTTTCAGTTGTGTTAATTTTTATGTTTACTTTTAAGGGCTCTGTTGTCACTTTGATTAAATTGGTAAGCAAGTATTGTTTCTCAACTGCTCATATTATGTTGAAAGCTCCTCTGATAATGTTTTTGATTTTTGCCTTTGCAAAATTGAATTTTTAAAACAACAAACAAATAAAAGTCCTTTCAGGATATTTTTTAAACCTAAAACTATCTTTGATATTTCCCAGAAGGTCTCTGGAAAATCACAATGAATGACTGATTCTTTTACCTTACAGAACAATGCTAGAAATAATTAGGTTTGTTTTATGAGTTACCAGATCAGAAGAAACATTCAGCTTTCCCAGGCTAAATTTGAAAACATAAAATGTTATTAATAAAAATATTTTAGCAATTGTGTGTTTTCATGAAAAATTCCCAGAAAGTTGTCAATGTCCTTTTTGTCTATACGTTCCTATTGATCAGAGCTCTGGTGATACTTTGCCTGATCATTTAGGGAATAATAATATAGTGTTGTTAGTCAATTTTGGTTTTTAAAATACTTATTTGGAACAAGGCTACGTCTTTAATTTGAATCTTGAAACTTCTAGGCCAGTGGTTTTAAATTGGAAATGCACATCAGATTTAATCATAAGAGTTTTTTTTTTTGGTTACCCAGAGTTTTATATACAAATATCTAGACTTATGTTCTAGACTTATGGAACATCTTTACCTGATAATTCTTAGGATATTCTTGATATGTTATGTAAATAACATCTCATAGTAATATGTAATATTTCAAGAATTTTTCCTCTATAGAAATTATATCCATTTATTTTTAATATTCACTGACTCCTTTGAAAGCAGAATTAATCATTATCCTATCTTGTCTAGGAAGTTTTTTTGGAATGGCTTTTTCCTTTTACTTTGCATGCTATGGACACCAAATTTCTTTGTCAGGTACTTATTTTTTTTTTTTTCAGGTACTTTTTTTTCACATGAGCAGACACTGGGAAATGAACCCGGGTTTCCGACACAGCAGGTAAGAACTCTGTCTGCTGAGCCATCGTGGCCTGCCCTCAGGTTCTCGTTTTTATATACTCTCATCAGATCTTTCACATTTGAAAATTGTCAGTAATAATTTGTCAGCTATTTTATGCCTCTGTCATCTATAGCTAGTTTTTTGTCTATTCTGATTCTCCCCTTGAAAGCTCTACAATTAGCTACAAGTCAAAGTTGGTGTCTTCAACAAACAAGGATTGTCTCAGAACCATAATATACCAGGTACTTAAAACTGTTGACTCTTCAAAGGATAGACTCTTGGGGGCAGATGGTGTTGCTTAGAGAACTTTCAGACCATGCCAACAAGCTGAGTCAGGATTTCCAATAGCCTTTTTAGTCAAGAAGCAGATGGCTTCCTGAGTCTGCTAACACAAGAGTTAGCAGAACAAGGTTTAATTACAAAGGATTAAATTAACTGATGAGTTAAATTTCCTCTTGCCCCTCACCCTACCCCCTGAATTCAGAAAGTCTTAGTGTCTCCTGACTATTCATACAATATAGCTATTGGCATAGGTTCAATAAAATCTGTCCTCATTTACACCAGGATAGTATTGGGAAAATTGGGTATGCTCCTCAGGCCTTGCCTGGAATACTATCAGGGATGGAAAGACATCTTTAAGGAAGTAAAATCTACTTTACTTATTTTACCTTACCTACGACTTTTTTTGTGGAGCAAAGACCCACAAAGCCCTTTCAGGAAGAGTGTCCTGGCATCTTGCTTACAGGGTCCCAGCCCTGCGGTGGGGAGGTAGGCAACCTTAGAGAAGGGAGGAGTCCACATTTAGAGGGGAAGAGAGTTTCTGGGGCTTGGTTTCCTGGCCTTGGGATGGTAAATAATACAAACTTTTAAAGGTGCAACCTGACACTCCTTATGAAAACTTCCCAACAAAGTTAATTTTGTAATTGTTCAATACTGTACTGCTTTAGATTTTCCAAAGCAGATTTGAGAAGGCTTGGTGATGAATTAATACTCTTGCTGCACCTATCTAAATGATCAGGCAAAATCTAATGATACCAGCCTTACAAAAATAATTTTTGTTTGAGAAAATTCTTGATCACAAGGGAGAAAGATTTTATCAAAACACTGTGACTTTTATTTAGACCAAAACATTGGCAGGTGTCTTCACTGGAAAACAATGTGTTTTTAGAGCAAACCCTTTAGGGTTATCTGAGTCTGTGGAGTTTTTGCTTTTAATTGTCTTTGAGTTATTTTACAACTCCATGGAGACAAAAGTTAATTTATACTAACTGATATAACACAAGTAAATTTTGTCTATAGACATGCAGGAAAATTTTGTCCAGTAGAAGTTCAGTTGACTTCTCTCCTCCACTGTGGAAGAAGCCAGTTTTGAATCCTTAATCATATTTGGCCATGATTTTGTATTATTTTGAAAAATTATCCTTTAATAAAGGGTAAAGCTTTTTGTTGCTGGGTAACAAGCAGCCCCAGGGGTGGGTGGAAGGGGATCCCTGGGGAGCATAAAGAAGTTGCAGTTTTTCAATTGGTGAAATTATTTCAATGTCTTAAGAATTAGTATGTCTGTGTGTGGGCCTGCTCTGGATATCAGCATTGGTTATATCCCATCATTTACATAGTGCCAACCTGGATAGGCACTCCAAAAATTGTTTTGTTTTTTAACTGAATTGTAGATAGAAAAAAGACCTGTGCAGGTGGTTGAATGGCCTGATTCCCACTTCATACCCCACAACCATTGTAGACAATTCATAGAATAAATACATAAAAATAAGTTTTTTTCTGAGGCAGAGTTGGCAGCTCAGACAGATAAGGAAGTCTTAGTGAACTTCCTCCAGGTACTTCTTTGATTAAAAAGGATAGCTAACATTTAATAAACCTGTACTATATGCCTGACATTATTGTAATAGCTATATTCATAGTCCCTAATTGAAGACCAAACAGTCCTACCAAGTAGGTACTTTATTAGATCCATTTTTCAGGTGGGATAAGTGAGGCACAGAGCTGTTCCCTTGCTCAGAGTTATCCAGCTAGTTCCATGATCAGGATGCTGACACAGGCAGAACATGAGTCCATCATTCTTAAGTGTTCTATACTGCTGTCCAAGAAAGGTGAGATTAAAAGATTACAACTGTTTCAATACATTGCAGTTCCCTTTTAACACTATATTCAATGTATTCAATTGGTCTTCTGATTGAAAGTTTATTCTATGTATTTCCCAGTCCTAAGAGAGGTGTTATTATTCCCATTTTGCAGGTAAGTCTGAGGCTAAATAGCTGTAAAATTTAAATTTATCAGAAACAATGTGATATATTATAGACCTGTTTTCTGCTGAATTAGCACAGTTCAGTTCTGTGCACGCTCGTGTCTTCCACGGCATTATGAGGTGTAACTGCTTGAACCTACCTTTGCTCTGGGATGGGCAGGTGGTTTTAAGCCCTTGGTTTTGCTGCCTCTTAAAGTCTGGAGTGCTCAGCTCTCTCCCTGGTGGAGTAGGAACACTCTCCTTTAAGACGAGGTGCTCTTGAGGGCACTTACGAAACTGCTGCTGTTGTCCCTGTTCAGAACATGGAAATACAGAGAAGGTAGCCAACCAAACAAAACTATCACTAGGGTAAGCAAAGCCCAGAGACAGCAAATTTATCCAGCAAAGAACTCCACCACATTCCTTTTTTTTTTTTTTTTTTTGAAAACATTGCCTTATCACCTAATGTATTAATTAGCTTTAAACAATTATTTTTTCTTTATTTCCACCCTTCCAGCATATTCTGTCGGTTCCCTCTGCTCATATCAACTAGCAGAATAAGAAACCCAGCTCCACTGCTCCTGAGCCAGTCTGGGTGGTGTTCCGTGATGATTTTGGCCGTGTGTGCTTGGCTCTCTCTAGCTTGATTTCAGCTGGGTTTTTTTTGTTCACCCAGTGGCAGTTTGTTAAATAACATGTGTTTCTGATGCACGGAGTTCCTCACCCATGTGGCATCTGACATTTTCATTAATGCTTGTCACAAACTTCACAGCGGCTGCAGTTGCAGTCCTCAGCTGTTAGTTCAGCATTTACTTATGCTAGTTCTTCACTCTCTAATGCACGGAGGCATTGCCAACCCCTGGGGAGTTGGAGCCGTCAGTGTGAGAAATAGGTTTGTTGTTTATTTTTTACAGCCCCCACGTGTGCTAAAGCTGGGCCGTGGCTCCACTTTCTGGCACAGGAACACACAAAACCCAGCCCCGGTCACCATAGGGGTGGGTGGGGAGGAGAAGCCACTTCCTCTTCTGAGCTCTGGCTTCGAATTTCTGAGTATCTGTGGGTGTACTATCTCTCCCATTTCAGCATGTTTAAAATCACACTCACCTCTTTTATCTCAGAATCATCCCTTCTCCTCCCTGGTTCTTTTCATGGAATCACTATTTCTCTAACTCAGATTTCTCTATCTTTTTTTTATGCTTGGTATCTAATTGATTGTAAGTCCTGCCAGTGAAGCACAGCAAAGTCTCTTGCATCCATCTTCTTCTTTTTTATTTTTATTTTTATTTTTTTTTACATGGGCAGGCACCGGGAATCGAACCTGGGTCCTCTGGCATGGCAGGCAGACATTCTTGCCTGCTGAGCCACCGTGGCCCGCCCTCCATCTTCTTACCATTCCTTTTTAAATATTCTAAGTTCAGTTCTTCAGTATTATTTACTGCTTTTTCAAAGGGTTACATACAGGCAAGACCCCAAATTCCTACATCTTTATGCAGTCACCTATGATCATGGGCAGTTCTAGAGAAATAATTGCACGTGGCGGATCCAGGAAAAGTGTCTTCCTGCTTAGAGTTTAAGTTTCAAAACTCTTACAAGCTCTGCTTTGGTAAAGAGGGCTAAGCTGTATCTGAGTTTTAAAAATCATATATTTTTTCTTTTCCAATTCTATTGTATGACTTTAATGATATATAGCCTAAGCAATATATTTCAGCATTCCTTACCTGAACCTTATCCTCTGTTCATTTGGTCTTCAAGAGCAAATTCACCACCCCAGGGGGGAGCAGGAGTTCTAGACATTGCTTTCCTAATCAGATGAATTAATGGATGAGTCAAATTTAAACCTTCATGCCTTCCACCAATTCTTCTTCCTTGTTAAGGCAGCCCCACTCTTTGTCCTTCTAGATTCCATTTTGTCCTTAACATCTCTCTATAGAAGTTACACTGGGTGAGCAACAAAGGCCTACAGTACTAAAATTGGCTCCAGCCTTCCTACCTGGGGCTTCGTCTTTATGTTTTGAATAGCAAATGAAAAAAAAATTTTTTTAACTTAAAAAGAGATCCCAGTGAGATGTGCTCTGAGGTACCTAGCTAGTGATGCATTTGATGGCTTTGTTCATTTGATGGCGGCATGTTTTGGTCAAGATAAGTTAGCTGAGAAGGCTAAGGAAGGCTGTGACTTGACACATAGCAACTCTTTCTTTGCACTGGGGAGAAAATTGCCCTTCCTTCTACTCTAAAGCACTCATACAGGGAAAACCAAGGATGTGGTTCCTGGTGACTGCCTCCTTTGGTGTAGGAAGCACATGCCCAGAATTCCTGGGTTTTCTTTTTTCATCTTCATTCTCTCTCACAGCATGAACTAGTTTTGCCTTTTATTTACATGGGCAAAATCTTATTAAATTTTTCCTTCATATCTTGCAGACTATAGAAGTTTACTTGAATTGGGCTAAACTTCCTATACAACATAATTGATCGGCCTCCATCTTAGTGTCCCCTGGGGTTCCTCTAAACCCACAACTGATCAGAGTACTATAACTGATCTCCCTGGGGCTACATCCTGGTTTTCCTCTGAATTCACTATTGAGGCTGTTCAGTAATCATAGCTGCTGGTCCCAGCTCGGGACATCTCATGCCAACTTCTAGTTCTGCCTTCTCTTCCTTGAAGCGGCAGGTATTATAGCCAATGTGTGTGTGTGTTTTTTTAACCATTCTCTTTCTGTATCTTTCTTTCCAAAAGGATGTGATTTTGCCCTTTCAAGTTTAAAGCTTCTGCGGGACTCAGCACAAGTTCTTGAGAACACACATGGGGCTATCCTTTCTGACGTGATTTCTTTTTAGGACTCTGAAGAGAATTCTGTTTCACTGACTATTTCACTGAGTCTTTCACAGCTTAGGGCAGAGTTTTGGGTTCCAGAATGACCCCTTGTCCCCACAAACTACTGTCTGGATCCCAACTCCAGCTCAGCCCAGGTTCTCTTCCTAGGTTCTAGGTGTCTCATGGCTCTTCTCTCCAGTAGGGCTCTTTGGGTCCTTTCATGGCATAACCCAGTGGTGGATGAGCCAAGGATAATAAAATGTACATGATTTCTACTTTACAAAACCCTTTACATATCTAGTCATATTTAATCTTTATTGAAACTTGGTGATGGGGAGGGAGAACCTAGAAGTAGCATTTACTTAGTGTCTGGTATATGCCTGGCACTTTACATATATCATCTCATTTAATCCTCCTTGGAGCTTTATAGAGTATTATTCTCATTTCTCAGATGAGAAACCTGAAGCTCAGAAAATTTGAGTTGTCTGAAGATAGCTAGGAAATAGTGCAACCGGGAGGCAACTCAGGTCTTTCAGACTCTTTCCACCATGCCCACTATTAAAACAGAAAGAGACTTAAGATGGAAAAAAATACAATCTATATTAGTATCTGTTGGGGGGTGGGGGACTGTACTAGGCACGAGGACAACTTTATGGAAGTAATTGTTTTTCTTATCTCCAAAAATCAATTTACTCTCTCAAATCTGGCTCATTCCTGAACAGCCCAATTTTTTTTTTAATGAAGGCTTTGTTTTTGTTTTTTTTCTTTTTTGTGAAAAATAGCATATATACAGAAAAGCAATGAATTCCAAAGCACAGCACAACAATTAGTTATAGAACAGCTTTTAGAATTAGGTATGGGTTACAGTTCCACAATTTTAGGTTTTTGCTTCTAGCTGCTCTAAGATACTGGATACTAAAAGAAATATCAATTTAGCGATTCAACAATCACATTCGTTTGTTAAACCCTACCTTCTCTGTATAACTCCACCATAATACTTGATCTTTCTATCCCACTCTTTAGGGGTATTTGGGCTATGGCCATTCTAAATTTTTCACATTGGAAGAGGCTGTTAATAATATGGAATAAGAAGATGGAACTAGCTGATATTTTGGAGAGGCTGGGCCTTCTAGGTTTTAGGACTTATCTGGTCCAGGTACCCATCTGGAGGTTGTAGGTTTCTGAAAAGTTACCCTAGTGCATCACACCTTTGTAGAATCTTACATATTGCCCTAGGTGTTCTTTAGGATTGGCTGGAATGGTTTTGTGAACAATTCAGTTTTATTTTAATATTTGGAAAGACTTTTCCATAAGATTCCTGGTGGGAATTATAATGTTCATATTCTAGTGCAAAATACAGAGATGAGAACACAGCTGAGTTGAAAAGTCCATCTCGGGCGGGCCACGGTGGCTCAGCAGGCAAGAATGCTTGCTTGCCATGTGTTCTAGTTTGCTAGCTGCCGGAATGCAATATACCAGAAATGGAATGGCTTTTAAAAGGGGGAATTTAATGAGTTGCTAGTTTACAGTTCTAAGACCGAGAAAATGTTCCAATTAAAACAAGTCTAAAGAAATGTCCAATCAAAGGCATCCAGGAAAAGATACCTTGGTTCAAGAAGCCCGATGAAGTTCAGGGTTTCTCTCTCAAGTGAGAAGGCACATGGCGAACACGGCGTCATCTACTAGTTTTCTTTCCTGGCTCCCTATTTCATGAAGCTCCCCGGGAGGCATTTTCCTTCATCTCCAAAGGTCACTGGCTGGTGGTTCTCTGCTTCGTGGTGCTGCAGCATTCTCTGCTCTCTCTGAATCTCTCGTTCTCCAAAATGTTTCCTCTTTTATAGGACTTCAGAAACTAATCAAGACCCACTCAAATGGGTGGAGACATGTCATCCCCTAATCCAGTTTAACAACCATTCTTAACTAAATCACATCAACCAGGGAGATGATCTCATTACAGTTTCAAATATATAGTATTGAACAGAGATTATTCTACCTTTATGAAATGGGATTTATATTAAAACATGGCTTTTCTTAGGGGGCAAACTTCCTTTCAAACCAGCACACCATGCCAGAGGACCCGGGTTCGATTCCCAGTGCCTGCCCATGTAAAAAAAAAAAAAAGAAAAGTCCATCTCCTTGTAAACAATCACATCCTTGGCAGAATACAGTTGGACTTAAATTTAGTAGTTCTCAGATTTTACTGTATAGACCTCTCCCTAGCTTTGTGCCAATTTTTCCATTCTTTGTCTTTTAACTTTTAGTTCTTGAGAAGGCTCATTATTTTTTGAAAACGTTTTGTGGTTCTTGATCAGTAATGTTCAAAATGGCAACTAGTACATTGTCTGCTATTTCTTTACTTTTCTCTGGTGTCCATATTGAAGCAATTTAACATTTTCTGAATTTTAATAAGTGAGAATGTCAAGTGGAGAAGGCTCACATGGGGCCTTCCATCAGAGTCTCAATGATTGCCCATTGAGATTGCATTTAATTCATTTTCTTTTTCAGTGACACAATGGTATGGTAAAACCATTTTTATAAATCACATTATGAACATCCTCTGTGTAATATGTGAAATTCATTGGCTATTGCCTTTTAAAATTCTGCTTTCCTCTATAGACATTTTGTAAACTACCCCATATGACTTGTTGCCATGTTGAATTTGAATTTGGAATTTCAGCTCACTAGACAAGGATCATGTCTAATACACTTGGTTCACCTGTCATTCTCTCTCTCTACATATATATATACATATGTGTGTATATATATATATGTGTGTGTGTATATATATATATATATGCATATATATATATAATTTTTTTTTTGGTTGCCTGGTCCAGGAATCAAACCCGGGTCTCCCGCATGGAAGACAGGCATTCTAACCATTAAACTACTCATGCACCCTTCAATAAATATTTAATAATCACACACAACTATAAATTTTTTACCTACAGTGCCTAAATACTTATTCCCATACAGAACTAGCCACAA
Source organism: Myrmecophaga tridactyla (assembly GCA_004026745.1). NCBI lineage: Eukaryota > Metazoa > Chordata > Mammalia > Pilosa > Myrmecophagidae > Myrmecophaga > Myrmecophaga tridactyla. The sequence goes on along the minus strand of PVIY010004075.1, from coordinate 59,227 downwards.
ATCATCAGTTTTAAAGATAATTGCTGAAGAATATGTTCAACTCCACTTAGAGTTCTTATGATAGGTTTGGCTGAAAATACAAGATGTGAATATGACTAAAAGTTATGCAGAAAATCTTTAAATAATTTTTTACATTAATGGAACTATTAAAAATAGCTGTCTACTGCTTTTTTATTGTTATGTGTGTGCTACATGTCCTACCTCTTCTTACCCTAATAGCAGAATCAGGTGTGGGACATTTATCCTCAAATCAATTGTATGACTATTTTCTTCTCTCCTTCCAGTTTAACCAAACCTCCTTCTAATATGGTAATGGGATATCACAGTGCATTATACTTTACTCTCTAGGAATTCTTGGAGATCAAGCTATTATTATTCTTAAAATTTTTAAGGTGACTTGAATCAAGACTGCTAACTATTTGCCAAAAATGAAGTCAAGATAATGACGTAGAAATGAGTATTTCAGCATTTTAAAAGTATTTCATTATTTAAAAAAATTTTTAATTATTAAAACGCTTTTATTGTATAATGTATATACAAAGCAAAGAAATAAAAAAGCAACAGTTTTCAAAGAACTCTTCAACAAGTAGTTACAGGACAGATCCCAGAGTTTGTCATGGACTACCATACGATCTGCTTCTATTTTTCCTTCTAGCTGCTCCAGAATATAGGAGGCTAGAAGACGTAAATATTTTTTTATCACCACAACCGACGTTTTTTTTCTTTTTTGTGAAAAATAACATATACACAAAAGCAATAAATTTCAAAGCACAGCACCACAACTAGTTGTAGAACATACTTCAGAGTTTGACATGGGTTACAGTTCCACAATTTTAGATTTTTACTTCTAGCTCCACTAAGAAACTGGAGACTAAAAGAGGTACCAATTTAATGATTCAACAATCATATTCATTTGTTAAATCCTATCTTCTCTGTATAACTCCCCTATTACCTTTGTTCTTTCTATCCTTCTTTTTAGGGGTGTTTGGGCTATGACCATTCTAATTTTTTCATGTTGGAAGGGTCTGTTACTAATATGAGGTGGGGAGATGGAACTATCTGATATTCTGGAGAAGCTGGGCCCTCTAGGTTTCAGGACTTATCTGGCCCAGGATCCCGTATGGAGGTTGTAGGTTTCTAGAAAGTTACACTAGTGCATGGAACCCTTGTGAAATCTTATATATTGCCCTAGGTATTCTTTAGGAACGGTCGTGGTTGGAGTTTGGCAGGTTATGCTAGGTAGCAATGTCTAACTGAAGCTTGTGTAAGAGTGACCTCCAGAGTAGCGTCTTAACTCTATTTAAACTCTCTCTGCCACTGATACTTTATTAGTTACACTTCTTTTCCTCCTTTTGGTTACAGTGGAATTGTTGATCCCATGGTACCAGGGCCAGATTTTTCCTGGGAGTCATCGCCCACATTGCCAAGGAGACTTACACCCCTGAATGTCATGTCCCATGTAGTGGGGGCGGGCAATGATTTCACTTGCAGCATTGGGCCTAGAGAGAGTGAGGCCACATCTGAGCCACAAAACAGGTCCTCGAGAAGTAACTCAGACATACCTATAGGTAGGCTAAGCTTCTCCGCTACCTGCATAAGCTTCACAAGAGTAAGCCTTAAGATCAAGCACATGGTCTGTTGATTTGGGTGTCCTTAAAGTTTGACACAGTATCAGGGGATTCCCTGATGTCAAAATTTAATAGTTCCATATATTTTCTCCCATCCCTCAAGGGACTCTGCCAATATGTTTTTTTTGTTGTTTGTTTGTTTTTTTTGTCCTGAGCAGGCACTGGGAATCAAACCTAGGTGTCCCACATGGTAGACAAGAACTCTGACTGCTGAGCCACCATGGCCCACCCACCAATACTTTTTGATTATCTGCTTAATATTCTCTAGGATGTATCCAGGCATTATATTAAGTTATACAGGATTAAAGGAGCTATACAGATAGTTTGAGTTAGATTATGCACTACAGAAAATTTCGGTTCTAGAGCAAAGGTTCTTCCTTTGGTCTCAAAGAGTATGTGTGGTTCTAAAATATAAACAGTGTCTTCCTTACCCCTGTGTTCTGAATCACTTTAACCCCAACTTGATTGGCGTCATTCTTATCTCTAAATATCAGGTTATATATACATATAATATATATATATATACACACACACATAATTTTTTATTTACAGCTTTACTGGAAAATGTTTGGGAATTCAGGCTTTTCCTTTTTAACTATTGCCACTCCATGGCTATTAGTTCTATGAAATAAGCCAGAATCCCAAAAGATCTCAATATTTCCTTTATCATTCAGAAGACCTGGAGGGAGCACAGGTGTCATGAGTTGATAGTTGAGACCCCAGGCCCTGGATTCAGACTGCCCACCACTAATCATGCGACTGTGGGCCTCAGTTTCTCCACTTGAGGATTGTGTTACACAAGTCTCTGAAGTTCTCAGAGCAGTTCTTGGTACACAGTAAATACTATATAAATTTTGCTGTTGTTCTTCAAGATTTAGACTGTTCTTACATTAGCTGTATGATCTAGGGGAAATCCTTAAAATTTCTTATGTGAAACAGAATTAATGAAACCCTTGACCCATAAGATTTTTATGAAGATTAAACTAGATATTGTATTTTAAAATCCAGTGTGCACATAAGTTATTGTTGTTAATAACTCTGCCAGGCCATCTTCCAGGACATTCTGGTGACCAAAATGATTAATGTGTCTTCAAAGGCTTTTGGAGCCTGTATTCCCTCAGAATAGTTTAGACACTGGAAATAATCTAGATGATTACAACTCCTTTGACATGTTGCTTGATATTATTGTGTATGTAATATTGGAGTATATCCAGCTACTTTTTTTATTGTCATAATTCAAGCCATTATCATTGAGTAGTATTTTATCAAATCATTAAGCATCAAAGTCTCTGAGTAAAAATGTTCCAAGTAGGATAAAAAAGTATCCGTTGCTTTCTGTATCATCATTTTTATGACTTAGGGCTCAATGAAACTATTGATGTTAATAAAATAACAATTTGATTTTGTAAATCCCAGCCATATATAAGACTGGATATCAAGAGCTTTCAACTTAGAAAGTGATATTGCCATAGAGTGACTAAAAAAAAGTACAGCCTAAATTTTTATTGAAAAGAAAGGGTTAAATACTTTTTTATAATATTCTTTGATGTTCATGAGAACTGCCTGCATACTTGGGGACAGTATAAGACTTAGTGCACTAAGGTGATCATACCAGGTTTGAAGGTAGTATCTTTACCATTAATGAGTGCAGCAATTTCAAAAGGGTGCCATAACTTTGTTTTGTGTCTCTTAGTAGCCTGCTCATTCAGTTTTGGTTTCTGGTTCATGATGTGATCATCATCCCAAATGGTGCTATTATCTTCCAACTCATATTTTCATCAGCCAGCACTAGCTTTTTGCCCATTTAATGATGCAAAAATTCAAATTAATGGATGGCAGTTTTACACGTTAAGATATCGTTGCCCAGTTACCTAAGGAAAATGAATAAAAGAGCATTTTTGCACTCAGAGCAAAATGATTCTTTGTACTAAGGAAGCATTCTTGAGCATCTCAGATTCCATATAATAAAAACAAATAAACAAAAACTCCTAATTATAGAATGCCTAAAATAAGAATTTTATGCTCCTTAGCCTACTATGAGTTGAATTGCAATGAGGAAAGGAGTATGTTTTAACTCTAAACATGTGTCCTATGTTTACCAAACTGCCATAAACCCCTCATTTGTCAAAATGATTCATTTCAAAAAGAGAACAAACACATGTTTCCTCAGGTATCCCAGTGCTTCCTTAAAAAAAAAATGAAAAAGAAAACCCCTCAAACCTAAGCTCTCTTGATTCCATCCATGATTTCCCTGCTTTAAACATCTGGCACATGCTAGATGATCTCCTTAAATGGAGAAGGCAGAAGCCAACACATGAGTTTGGTTATTTCTGTAGGTTAATGACAATCCAGCATTGTATCAAGCTGTTGCATTCAGAGTCACTGAACAGAATTCAAACCCTCTTTATGAAGTCCATGAATCTTGAGATAAGCAGCCTGGATGGAGACCTGGAGCAATGTGACTGCAGCTCATTGTCTTTGAAACAATTACCAAACTGTGCTGCTACTGCTCTTAGCATCCTTCACAGATATAGGAAGGGTGCCCAAATTTTTTGGCAGGCTTGTGAGATATTCTGATGACTTCTCAGTGGGTAGTTTTGTGTGTGTGTGTGTCTATGTATATATGTGTGTGTTTTCTTCAGAAACAGGTGAATATGGTTTCTGTAAACTGGCTTTTTGGCTTAGCTTTCTCATGATCTATCTGGAAATGAGTCTTTTTTTCACACCACAGGTTGCATTACTTTTATGAGTTTTTGAAAGCAACTTTCTTACGACTTCATTGACTCTTAGCTTCAGCTGTTTGTGATAGCCAGGTGGTAGCCAAGAGTGCTAGAAAGAGGTGTTGGGAATTGGCAAAGTGGAGTAACCACTGAGTAAGTGAATAATTTGCTTTCTTGTGAAGTCAATAGCTGGCCTTGTTTACTCAAACAATTAAATGCCAGATATTTTACAAATCTGTTTTAAAAAATATATTAATGTTGGGGGAAAAAGTATGCTCATATATCATGATTTGAGTGGGTTGTGGGGGTCATTTGTTATTCATTTTGCTTTTATAGTTCTGTTTACAGACAGCTCAAGGTCCTATAATAGAAGTCATAGTTTTAATTCATGATACAAAACCCTGCTTTTAGGAATTTCCAGATGCTTAATTGTTTTGCAACATATAAAATAATATGTGTTTGTTTGTTCAAAACTGTAAAAAAAAAAATCTGTATGTTTGTTATCTGGATGTATGCACATGTGAAGTAAAAGTATCATTGATCCTCCTTGCTCAGATGCTGCATTATCTGAAGGCTAAATCTAGGACTGGGAGAGAGAACTCAGAATAACGGTTCCTAATCTTTGCCTCTAGCACTGAGTTGCTGAAGTATCTGATATTAATCACAAGCTTTCTGTGACTTCTTTTCCCATCTCTGGATGACAAGCTCATATTCCTTTCCATGCAGGTAGGCTGCAGGTTTAATTAAGCCTGGGCAAAAAAAGTGGCTGACTGCTTGAGCTGCAGTCACTAGGCAAGAAATAACTTCAGTTTAGCCATTAAATGCATTAACCATAAAGTCAAATGGCCTTGCTTAGCTCTCTCTCCCTTTGGTGTTACTCTTTTCCCATCTAATTTCAGAGACGTTTATTGAAAGGAAAATAAAAAGGGAAATGCATCCTTCTTTTATAAAAAAAATCATCAAGACTGTTAATTGTGTATATTAATATAATTTGCTCCCACAAGGTCATGGTCAAACATCTTGGAGAGAATGTCTAAGGAAGGAGAGGGACCAACATAGATTGTGTTAGGTTTGAATATAAGCAAAAGACTTTTTTTTTTTTAGCAGTAGTAGGTTGGGAGCTATGAGTATGGGTTTTTCACAGCTCTCTGTGCGCTGAATGCACAGTGGCAAAGATCACATAACAGCCCATGATGATATTCTCTTTGTGCATTGAGCAAGGAGATTTCATTTCATGTATCATTTATAAACTCTACTATGATGCCAGAAAGTGACTCCCAAACGCAAATTAAGCATAAAGAAATGCAAGGAGACAAGAGCACTTTCTTTTCTTGTGGCCCACTGATACCCTGGGTCATATAGTATCTGTACGGAATGAGAAAGGGGCCCCTTGGAACAGAGGAGAGAATAACTCAGCAGTTGGTATTTGAATGTTCTATTGTGCAGTTGATGCATTTCACAGACCTAACCCAAGCCATACTCAGAATAGTTTCTCCTTCCATTTTTTCAGAAGTAAAAGGCAAGCAGGAGCTTTTGTATTTCCAAAAGTGTGCATGGGTGAATACTGCTTCATTGTTACCCTTTTATAGTTAAATGCTTGAACCAGATTCAGCAGCCTTTGCTCAAGTGTCTTTTTGTGTCATTTGAGAGTTTTCATCTGAAGGCCTCTCCAGCTTGAGGCTTCTGTGAGGGTAGACTCATTTTAGGTCTACAGATCATTGCATAGTCTTCCTTCACATGCTGAACTTCATGGTAACATTGTTGCCCATTCTCAGTCAATGCTTTTTTCTGCTTACTTTTCTTCTCTTTTAAAATAACCAATTGTTAAAACATTATCCTTTTCCTTGGTCTTTGTACAGTTTTCCAGATTATAGCCTCATGTGCTCTGAAACACTTTGAATTACTTTCAACCTTTTGGTTTCTTAATGATCCTTGTGTTTCGAGGTTGTTATTTATACTCAAAAATCAGACATCTTTCTGTGTTAATTCTACCTCAGATAACTAACTCACATTTAGGAATGTAATGGATATGGAATGATGTAGCTTTGAAAGGGAGTAAAAAGAAGACCACATGATTCTCTACCAAGTAGCCATCCAGGGTGTTATTACTATTTTGTTGTACCAGAGTTTAGTGGATTTAGAAAGGCTGACTTATGCTAAAGTATGTAAACTATAATGAGCATTTAGAATGGTGATTTTCCCTTTTCAACATGAATATGAGTATGATGTGCTAAACACTTGAGAAGTGTCCTTAATCAGAGTTGCTTAGTAAGTGCAGCGAAGAGGATAGCTTTGAAGAATATTTCGCCAAGGCTGCTTTAAACATTTTGAATCATCTGTCTCTATAGATGGCATCACTATGGGATGGACAAATAAAGTCAACTTCAGGTTCCTAACCCTCCTGCTCTATTTTTGAGGCTGTCCCGCTCCTTTGGTGCACACCATTTTTATCCAAACTGAGTACAATTATGTCCTTGCTTTCAAAATTATAAACATCTTCCTGATCTGCTTACCTCTTATTATAGTTCTTTCTAGTTTGAGACGTGAATTCCTGCTTTACTTCAAAAAGGGTAATCCCATCTGTGCAGGTTTGAAAGGATTTATGTACCCTAGAGAAGCCAGGTTTTAATCCTAATCAGTCTTGTGAGAACAGCGGTATCTTCTAATCCCTATTCAGGTCTATAGGTTGGAAACTTGATTAGGTTATCTCCATGGAGGCACGACTCAATCAATTGTGGCTATTAAGCTTGATTAGATGAAGATGTGTCCCCATCCATTCTACTTGGGTCTTGATTAGGTTACCGGAATCCTATAAAAGAGGAGACATTTTGGAGAGAGTTCCTTTTGATAAAGAGGAGAGAGCCTCAGAACCATGATAGAAGGACGAGAGAAACACAGAGTCCACTAGCCAGTGACCTTTGAAGATGAAGAAGGAAAACGCCTAATTGCTAATCATGCAGTGGAAATCTACACTGACAAGGAATTCGCTGTTCTTGGGAATAATCTAATGTATTTTGGGATTTCTCTAAAGTATCAGAAAATTCTGCCTTCTTATTGAGATTTTAGTAAAAGTTTCTGGTTCTTTTATTACGAGAGTAGTTTTTTCCATTCCTCTCATAATTATTATTCTCTTCCTCTCCACCGCCTTCATTTTTTCCAAACTAGACAAATTCTAGTTTGTCTAGAATTGAACAGAATGAATAGATTTGGTTTGGAGATACCATCTTTTGATTTGAAGACTCTAAAGCTTTTTAATACTTATATCACATGATTAGCTCATAATGAAGGCGGGCAATACTAGGACTAGAGAGGTAACAGAAGTCTCGTACACTACGTGGTATACAAATTGGTACAAGCTGAAATATCCACTAAAACTCAAACTGTGCCTATTTTATAAACCAGTAATTGCATTTCTAGGTCTATAACCATCAGAAGAGCATATATATGCTCACTGAAAGACATGACCAAGAATAATTAGAGCAGTTATATATAAGTATATTCTAAACATCTCTAAACTGAAAACTATCCAGATACTTGATAACAGTAAAATGGATAAATACATCTTTTTATAGTCATGCAATGAGCTACTTACTACATGGTATTTTAGAATAATAATTTAATGATACTGATGGATCTCACAAAAATATTGAATAAAGGAAGCAGACACAAAGAATTTAGTACTATATGATTTCATTATGTGAATATCAGCAATGAGCAAAACTAGCCTATGCTATTAGAAAACAGTGGCCCAAAACAAAATAAGCCCTAAACCAAACCCTATATGATAGACAAACCCAATCCAGTCAATAGGACTAGAGCTAAATTCTTCTTCTTCTTCTTTTTTTTTTTTTATGTCTCTTGCCATCTCTAGAAGCTCTAAGTGGCTTTGGCTTTTGCCAAGTGAACCAGCTTCCTTGGGGCAGCAATTTTTTGTATGTTCCCAATAAAATACTATAACCTGTAACTGGACTCTGATTTGTATGCCAATATCAAACATCTCTCCTCCATTAACATGTACCATGAAAAGGTAGAGTGTTTTCTCAGCCTTGATGACTTTAAATAGTTTAACCATATTGAGGTGATTCAAAGCCTTCATTATTTTTATTTTGTGGTATAGTTTCTGGAGGCTGGAGAAGTTCTTAGTTTTCTCAGATGATCTTGGCCCTTATGCTTGTAGCAGGTTTGGAATTTGTGTGGTCTGCAGTACAGCCTCTAACCTCTGTGCCCCTACCAACTGGGAAAGTTAAAATGAGAACAAAACAAGGTGTTGGGGCAGATCTTGACATTGGGCCAAACTTAGATTCTGCTGACCCTAGCTATAGCTGCTAGCCATGGAACCACTTCCAAAGGGAAAAGTTATGCTGAAACAACAGCTAGGATGATTAGAGTGATTTGTAAAAGAATGAGCAAGACAGAGAAAGGAAGCAGGGTGGAAATCTTTAAACAGTTATTAAGAAATGGGAGGAGTAAAGTGGCCATTGTTGGGGTCAAAAAAAAAAAAAAAAGACTTTAAATCAGCCCTCTCAGAAGTTGAGTGGATTCTCAATATGGAAGGACCTTAAACAAATTGCTTTATTCATCTTAGCAGAAGTTGGAAAGCTGCAAGTCAAAGATGACAATGAAAAACCTGACTTCCAATTGCAAAACAGTAGGTGTGAAAATCCACCCTTCTGCCCACATTGGACATACCAAATGGGGCCAATAAGATTGTCTGAGCCCACACAAGTTGTTAATTTCAAAGATTATAGAATTGAAGCTGGATTGAGAATGTGGACGAAGTCTCTGTTTGAGGGTGGGCCACAGTGGTTCAGCGGACAAGAATGCTTGCCTGCCATGCCAGAGAACCTGGGTTTGATTCCCGGTGCCTGCCCGTGTTAAAAAAAAAAAAAAAAAGTCTCTGTTTGATAGCTGTGTGTAGAGCATGGACTGGGATATAGCAAAAGCCCGGGAACACCACCTGATGATGCAAAGATTTGACTAGAAAGTTTCTGTTTGAGACACAGCTAATTTGCTATCAGGCAGTAGTTGAGATTGTCTCTAGGACTGAGAAACATAGAATAATCTCAAAATCTGAAATACCCACAATGTCTTGGGTGGTGTCAGAGAAACACCCTAATGGGGAAGGGATGTCCAGAAGAGCTCTATAGTAAAATGGAAATTTTTATACAGCATGATGGTATACAATCTGGAAGACTCTTTTCCTCAAGGGCTGACTTTGGAGGCCCCTAAGGACCTGCCAGATGCTCCTGCCACTTGAACAGTGCTTAGTGAATAGCTCCTGATTGGTTCATCGCTGGTGAACAGATAGTATTCCATTTGGAAGGAATGATTGAAGAAGGTAAAAACAAATCAACACTCTGGGTTTGAATTTGTACTGTGTGCCCGTGTTTGGGTTTCTGCTGACTCATGGATGGTAGTCAAAGGCCTGAATCATGTGGGCAAGTAGAAGGAAAATGGAAAACTGGCCTATTAAAGGGGTGCCCTGTAATGTGATTTCTTTGAAATGCTGTCTTGACTTAGTTTTGAGGCCCCGGTTATGGAGTCTGTCAGCTCCCCTTCAGGAGCAGCTGATTATGTTCGCAGTCCAGCTACTTCCTTTATGGGACTCTCACATTCTGGGGCCACTATGCCCTAACCCTAACCACAATGGGGCCAGATACCAAATGACTAGAGATCGTCACTATGGATCTGGCATCCACAAAATTATTCCAATTAGCAGTCCACAGGGAATCTGAGAAACCTAGCTAACCCCACCTTGCTTACTATACTTAAGCCTCTTCCTAAAGCTCCAGTTTGCTGATACCCACTGCTGCAGTACAAACCTTTTATAGCCCTGGATAGCAGAAAAGTAATAAAGATTTCTGGCTTTCATCTATCTGAATCCTGCCCTCTACAAAACCTATAATCATACCTAATATCTTAGAATTAAAAAAAAATTGGTGCCTTGAGCAGGATGGCGTGGCCGTGACCACTGACTCTTGGATAACTTTTGGGGGAGATTGCTCTTAGCTTATAAAGTTGATTCTAGACCACCGTGAGAGTGGCTTGGAAGAGAACTGCCACTTGTTGGTGAGCTTAGCATTTTACCTGGTACAAACCAGTTGCTGCTATGTCTGCCAGTGGTTGCCATGGATCTCCGTGTCTAAATTTCCGCAGCTTCAGAGTGTGCAAAATTAACAGTGTTAATTGACTAAACTCGGGGGGCTAGATACCAGCCGAGGTAGAAGCCTGCCTTAGGGCCATAGGAAGGATAGCCCACCCAAGCACTGCTGGAGTCAGGAGTTGCAGTATGTTTCTGAGTCTGGCAGAGGCCTTTTCTGGGGTCTTTTCTTCTTTGATGTCAGTGTTTATTATTATTTGGGGCAGAACCTTGGTTGATTTGTTTGTCTTGTAGAGGAAAGTATTGTTTGTGCTCTCCCAGGTAGAGACAGGACATCCAAGTTGCACTGTGGATGCTGTGTGGGTTGGGGGAGCAGCCTTGCCCATCTTCTGAGCTGCTGCCTATCTTGTTGCTCTCATCAGCAGACTTCATACTCCTGAAACCCCAGGGGTATTATGGGTTGCACCCATGGAGGCCAGTGGTCCAATGTTTAATTCAAAGGGGTCAAGGGTATGAATAGTTATCCCTACATCTCTCGAAACACAAGTAAAAGTGACCTGATTACTCATTGTAAGTCCCCCAGCCAATGAACATGGCTACTATTAAGTGCTGCTGCATAACAATATGCTGAGAGCCTAACACTTTGTGCTAAGGGACCAACTACTTTGTCTTAGGAGGAGGCAACTATAGTCTATTGAGTACAAACCCCAAACCCTCAGAGGTAGACTGGGAGGCTTTGGAATAAGTGGCAGCTGCTTATGGGGAGGGTCTCTGGACCCTGAAGTTTTTCTCCTCACCACCTAGAAGGTCCAAACAATCAGCAACTGAGGAGAAATTGAATTGGAAAGCCACAATTTTGCCAGATTAGATACACAGAGCTTATTAATAGACTTTGTCCAGAAAGGTAATGAAAAAGGGGCTGACTGGCCATTATGCCTATTTTCCATGGGGTCAGAGCTACTGCCTAACTGTGGCTGAAATGGGACAGTTAGAGGGCTTATCTAGAGATTCCAAAATGTATAATTTTTAATAGGTCCCATGACCTTCAGGGCTCAAACTGCCCGTGATCATGAAGGCTACAATGGGGCCACTCTCATACTAAAGTTACAAAGAGATGATTCAGAATTAGAGGAGGACCCTGCTTCCTCTGATGAGGGCCTACCCCGGGATGCCCTGCCTCTGTTACATTGGGTCTTCAGGGCCTGCAAAGCTACCCTTCCCTCTATTGCTTTAATAGCCACTAAGGCTAAAGTCTCTTGGGAAACTTTGGAAATTTGTAACTTGCTGCCTAAAATTCGCATGGTCCAATGAGTGTATAATTTTGTACTGTACTCTGAAGGAGAGGAGGCATTATTGTATTTGAGAAAGCCGCTGTCATTGCTGAGGCAAATAATTATTTTTACAGGACACCCTTGCTCACTATTAGACCAATGCACACTCTTTAATAACTTCCACTCACATAGAGAATCATTCGATATGTATAGAGATATTAGCTCATCCTGAAGGTGCTGCCCACCTAAATTTACAAGTTTTACCCTCCGATAGGAGCAATTTAACAAATTCCAGTGAGACCCTCCGAATAAATGTACTGCCCCTCAGCCTCCACAGCATCCCCCTAATTCTCTACCATCTCAAAATCCTCAGCATGTCTTATTTTGGCAGTAAGGCACCTAGAAATTCCTAACGACTTAATTTAGGTGTGCTCACCCTGGCAGTTACAAGATATTTTAAATTCCATCATTGCAGCCTGTCCTCAGACATGCACTCAACTATGACCTAAGGACTTCTCAGAGCTCTAACCCCTTCAGTTCCATCCCATTAGCCTCTTGCCCTAATTTGAGCCAATGGGAACCACCTCACCACTGCCATAGGAATTTGGCAGGTCCCTTGACTCTCTGCTGCCCTCAAGGGCAGTCACGCCTATCCTACAGTTTGTTGGAGTCTACCCAGTTCCCAATATTTCCTGACTCTTGATGCAGGAACCCAAAAAGAGTACTGTCTAGGGATTCCTCTAAGCATAACGGATCTCCATTCAACTTATAAGGGCTCACTTGTTCTAAACTCCTAGGGAAGTTAATTTAATTAGATGTTACAATTGGAACGATTCCACTGTGAAAACTTCTGGTGGTTATTGTTCTTCTTAAACTCAAATTCCCTATAATTGGAATGGACGGAAACCCTGATTGTAATAAATGGAAATCTATAGCCTTATTAGTGGGCCATGCTAAATGGAATCCCATTGGTTTCCTCATAGCAGTTAAAATAGGTAACACCCCTCAATACTGATTCAAACAAGGAACAGAGGGCTGCAGGTGATCATGTAAAACTTATTGAAGGACGGCGTCATAATCTCTACAATTTCTCCTTTCAATAGTCCAATTTGGCCTGTCTCTAAAATAGATAAAAATGAATGGAGATTTACCATTGATTATCCTAATATAAATGCTGCATTCACCCCCCCTCAAATCACCCATACCCAATATTATTGAGATGATCAAAGAAATTCAGAGGGCTCCCGGGAAACATTTGCCATCATTAACCTAGCCAATATATTTTATTCTGTTCCCATCACCACAGCTTCCCAGCTGCAATTTGCTGTCTCCTTTGAAGGCATTCAGAATGCTTTTACCTGGTTGCCTATGGCATGTTACCCAGTCCTGCCATGGCCCATAACCTTGGTCACCTAGACCTAGCTAATATTTCCATTTGAGCTTTCATTTGCTGCTGGCATTATACCAGTAGCATTCTCTTAAAATCGTAATAACTTGAGACTATGCAGGCAGACTTGGATACCATAGTTTCCAGACTCCAAACCAAAGGTTGGGCTATTTCCCCACATAAAATCCAAGAGCCAGCAACTTCTTTTAATTTTCTGAGCATTATCAGAGGAATGAGTGATTCCTGAGGGGTCAACATCAACTGTTTCTACTGAAGGCCCCAACTACCTTACAACATGCCCAAATCTGGTTTTGGAAGTTACATATTTGTCATTTGTCTGTTTGGTGAAGGCCTATCTATCAAATTACCTGTAAATCTACCACCTTTATGTGGGGCCTCCCACCACAAAAACCCTCAAAACTTAACCACTTGGCCATCCAGTGGGCCTTGCTCTTGGTACTTCCGGGTCCAACTCTCAAGCTGAGGCCCTGGCCATGAAGCCTTTGCAGCTGATGGACACAGCATGATACCAAATAGCTTCCCATGGGGTTTTCCTAGAAACAGAAACCATCACAGGGCCCCACCCTGTCTCTCTGCATACTTTGGTGCCTATCATCGTGTAGTTTAAGGGATTATCCCCTTAGTGACTCAGTGTGGCCACAGAGTCTTCACTGTTAAAATGGAAATGGGACCTTCAGAATAGGACTAACCTGATACCAAAAGCCTTTCCAAATTGCAGGAGAATAGGGCTTCCTCAGAACTCAGCCACTTGTCCACTGAGAAGCTCTGGTGCCCCTACTGCCTGAGCCATTGTAAAGCTAGAAGTCCCTTGATACCAACTGTTTAAGGAGGAAAGAGAGTCAGAATGCTTTACCAGTGGCATGTGATGTCACTGGAGGGCACTTGCATTCCACGTGGCCACTGATACCTCCCTCATATGGGGTTCACCCATTGCTTGGCTGAATTAGCGGAATTGCAGCCCATCACCCTTGCTATACAGGGTTGTCAGTTGTTTGCCTTTTTCAGAGTCCTGGGCAATAACCAATGTCTTGCTGTTTGGGCCAGCCAATGGTAAAAGGATGATGTCCTTATCCAAGTTAAAGAAGTATGAGGACAATCCATTTGCAGCTTGTGAGTATTCCTCTTAACATCTGAGTCTCCCATGTCTCTGCTCATACCAAGGCCAACATGCCTGAGGAGCTCTTTAATGATGGAACTGACAAACTAGCCCAAATTTCCTTTGCTTAGTCTTTCTTGGTGCCATTGTTACTGGCAGTGTAGACTTGGAACCAATAGGGAATCCTTTCCATAATGGATTGGGCCAATGCTAAAGGGTTTTCTATAACATAGCCCCTGGCAAAAATGGCTATTGTTAATTGTACACTCTGTAATCACACTTGTCATTGTCAAGTCATGATAGTTATTCCTTGTAGTCAATGACAAGTAGATTATATGAAACCACTTCCCCCTTTCCTAGGACCATGTATTATGCTCTATGGTAGATACCTCTGTTGGCCTCCTACCGGCCTTTCCAACTTGTTGTGCTGCAGCTAAAATGAGAATCACTGGCCTTACCAAAACCATTCTAGTTCCTTTTGGGATGCTTGACACTATTGATTCAGATCAGAGTTCCATTTTACAGTACATAAAAGTTCAACAGTGGACCCTGGAACAGTGTATTAGTAGATTTTCCACCTGCCATATTCCCCTCAGGCAGCTGGTTTAATTGAGAGACATAATGGTCTCCTTAAACAACTGCTTTTTAAATTCCAGTTCCACAAATGGGCCCCTAAATGGGTCTCACCCTTGCTCCAAGCCTTAATTTCTCTTAATTCTAGATCTTTAGGCAGACATATTGCATACTAATTTTTACAAGCCTTCACATTGCCCTCTTCTGTGTTTAAAGAGGGACTTGTTTCATCTTCATGTTTCTGAAGATTATACATACATGAGATAATTCAATAATATCTCCTCATATGAATATGGATTTTCAATCTTGCCTCCATCCCATAAAGGCTGGATGTCAGATCTAAGGCAGATACTCTCCTCAGACTGTTAGGGTTATTTTTGTCCCAGAGGCCTGGCACTTGCCCATTTGTTATGGAACATATCTGAACCTAAATTTCTACTCTGTGGAATTTTTCCACATTATTCAGGCTGTAAGGGATGGCTGATTCATCTGGCCTCCCTCTTCATTTCCCTCCAAGAAATGGAAATAATTGCTCCAGGACCATTTCCACAGCTGGTATAGACTACCAAAAAGGGAGGTAAGCAACTCCACTTGGTGAATGAAGATAGCATTAGAAAATAATGTGGGAACCAACACCCTACCCCACCATGTGAAACCAGACCACTCCTCCTTGATAATAATTCATGCTGGAAGGAAAGAAACACAAACCACAAAAAGCCTATGCAATGCAGCTACAAACCATTCTGTTGGTTCTTGGTCTTATTATTGGTCTGGACACCTTCACTGATTTGCAATCTAGAGACCCCACCCACCCAGTAAGCCATTTTTTCAAGGTAACATGGCTGATGCTGAGGCCTGCTTGGCTTTTTTGCTGCCAGCCTAACCAACAATTGAGTCAAAGAGCCCATATAAATTGACTAAATTGAAGACCTGCTAATGCTAGACCATCAACCTCAGAGAAGTTCTTTCAATTGGGAAACAATCTGATACCCTATTAACAACATGAACTCAAATCAGGTCATCTATTGTGGCAGACTCCTCATCACCCATCTGAGAAAAAACCTTGGACTGTTGGGTGCTTTTAGATTCAGCTACCTTTAATTGGTGCTTTAGTTGTGCCAGTAAGGTTCCAGCACATTGTTCCAATTATGGCCTCATCTTGGATGCTGCCGTTAATCTTTGCTAGCTGTGCATGCACAAAGCCCCTTGTTTAAAAAATATTTGCAAGTCAAGCTCCCAGCTTCAACCTTCCCTTCAAATTCTACAAGTGACTTAGCTTCATTATAATACTATAGAGCTACAAAAACAAAACTTATCAACACAAGTGGATGTCCACCTGAGAAGGAAACCCCTGTCCTACATCCCAGACAGCACCCCGGCCCAAGTGCTCAATGCTGGAAATGACTGCCCTTGCCTTGTAATCAACTACTGAAAGTTCAAGTAACACCAGAACTTGAACTGAAAAAATCTTGCCATCCACTGGAGACACCAGATACTCTCAGTTTTCCAGTGACTAATTGTACTGCCCAGTCCTGGTTTAAAAGTGGGACCCACCAGGCTGGAGTGACTTCATTGTTTTGCTTGCCCCATGACCCAGCCTCATGTTGTGATACGGGTAAAACTATAAGTTCTGTCCCCCACAGTTGTAATTCTATTTTGCAACATGTTAAGCCCCTGTGGGACCATACCCAATGTCTCTGCAATGCCTAGTCTAAGATTAGGGTTCCTGCTAACACCACCCACCTCTCCTGCCTAAGGGTGACCTAATCAAACTGTTCACACTGAGTGCTCTCCTAAATGTAACAGGAGAATTCTGTTGGCCTCCCAATGCCCAAACCATTCATTCCCCTTGTCCCTCCTTTTCTCCCTCTTCCTCATTATTAAACGTTTACACCTTCACCTCAGTCTCTCCTGTTCCATCAGTGACTACCTACTCATGCATGCTACACAAAACCATAGGACAAGTGAAATCCAGATCTATTGCCCCACCCCATGGATATTTACACAGATATCCAACATAAACATACATATAACTGAACAGATAGTCATGCACTAATTATCTGTAACTGCTGGATTGGCCATCAGTTTGCTTCCACATGTCTCATTTCAAACATGTATCCATCTGATGTCTAGGTGAGAGATGAAATATATTGGAAAATGAATCTCTTCCAAACTGCCAACTCCCCTCTATCTAGAGCACTCCCTTATGGCAGCTGGTGATTGCTCGCATGCTTCCCCACTATGCAGCACATATGAACCACAAATGGTTGACTCTACACCTTCCTATACACTCTAGAAAAACCACTGTCTTTCAACAGTCATGTTCTTTAGTAATTCCCAATTACCTAAGATGAGGTACAATTTTCCATTTTAAAGAAATACTCCAGGACCATATTGTCACCCAGCAAACATGGGTGTTCATCTCCTCTACTTTGCTTCTCTGCTACCCTCATGTCACAAACCACATCACTATATTCTGGCCTCTCTTTGCCTTCCCAGTTATGTAAATGTTAATCATGCTTCCCCACCCCGGCCAAACATTATCAGTGTGCTGTGGTCATACTTATGATATTGAGACTCACCATCACTTTGGACTTAATGGAATGGCTAAAGAGATCATTGCTCTAACCCAATAATCAAAAATCACTGACACTAATATAAGAGTGTCACATTTCTAATGGACAACAAATATTAGGCCACTTAATCAAGGTCAGGGAATTTTGGCAAAATGGTTTTGACAATAGATTGGCTCTTGATTATTTATTAAATAGTTAGCTAATAAAGGGGGTGTTTGTGTCTTCCTCATACCTCTTGTTGTATGTGGATTAATGACATTGGTCACATGGCCACTCTATCAGACAACCTGAACCATAAAATCATCATTATTAAAACGTGACCTTCACCATCAGCCCATTCCATAGATTGGTCAAAATATTACTAGAAGTCCTTGCCATATTCGACTTATTCATTCTTCTAGTTAATGCTAAAAAAAAAAAAGGAAAATCTGGCTATGCGCTGACCTCTCAGAACTTCTCATGCCTTTCCTTTGATGTCTTTTTTTTTTTTTTGCCATAATAAATTATTTTCTATGCTTTTTGGGCAACTTATGCCCTACTGGAAGTTCCCTCTATGATTCAGCCTCTCAAATATCTCATATAATTGAGCTCAAAACCAATGCCAAGACATCAAAGGGTTAAATGTCAACTAAACTTTAAATGCTTTCTTCACTCAGTTTGAGGTCCTGATTAGAGAGGTCTTTCACTTCCCTTTCTTGAGCAGCTCATTTAATTCATACCCCAGCCACTTTTCGTACTGGACTT
This sequence comes from Myrmecophaga tridactyla, assembly GCA_004026745.1. Lineage (NCBI taxonomy): Eukaryota > Metazoa > Chordata > Mammalia > Pilosa > Myrmecophagidae > Myrmecophaga > Myrmecophaga tridactyla. The sequence continues at coordinate 41,111 of PVIY010004075.1, read as the reverse complement.
TTACACTCTGAGGTCACTAGATACCTGTCCTAATCATCCTGGAGCCAGGTACCAAACAACTAGGGACAGCCCTTATGCCTGTAAAATCAAATTAGCCAACCCACAGGGAGCCTGCAAAACCTCGCTAATCCCACCTAGCTTGCTATGCTTAAGCTGCCTCTCAAGGCTCCAGTTTGCTGTTACCCTCTTCTCATTGCAATCTCTTGTGTTACCCTGGGTGGCAGCCTTCTCTCATTTGGAGCTGTTAGTAGTAAAGACCTCTGACTTTCGTCTCCCCAAGTGCCTTTGTGTTATATCCTGCCATCCAAAGACCTTATAATCATACTTAATACTCTGTAATTACAAAAGATGCCTATATGGGACATGGCCCTGTGGGAATTTGAAGGGTGCATTGAAGAAGGATATATCCATGCCCATGAGAAGAATCTTCTTCCAGTATCAGAAGGTGACTGGAACTAATGACTAGATATCCAGGATTACTCACATGGTCATCTGGGTCTATGATATGTGTTACATTGGGAGGCTGCAACAGTACAGATACAAGCTGAATCTAGACAGATTCTTGTTGTATTAATTGAGGCACCAGATGCCAGTAAGAATTGTTCTCTCTGTCAAAAAGAAAGACAGGGACTAAAGATGGCTATGGGACAGATTCCCTGGAGGAAGGCTCTGCACATAGCTGACATGTTGGACTGTTAGCTACAAATGGGTCCTTATAGGAAGAGACACTTACTGCGGATTGGGCTTTGCTTACCTGATGGTAGATGCAAGTACTTAAAATTCTACAAAAGGACTAGAATGGAAGAGATTGTGCCAGTTTGGACCACTGCATCACATTTTCTCAGACCAAGGAACATCCTTTACAGCCCGTAATGTCCAATAAAGGGAAGAGATAGAATCCTCAAAGTCATTGTTTGATAGAGAATTGGAACAGGAAGTTGAAATATTTGTTGTCTAAAATGGAGAAAGATAAAAGTAAAGAAGGTTGGCTTATGTGCCTTCTGTCTTCATGAGTGTGTGCACTCACCACAAAGGGGGCTGTGGCAGTTTGAAAATGTTGTATACTGCAGAAAAGCCATGTCCTTTAATCCTGATTCGATATTGTAGGGTGGAAACCCTTTTGATTAGAATATCTCCACAGAGATGTAATGCTTCCAGCTGTGGTTGTGGCCTTTTTGATGAGACTGTCTCCATGAAGATATGGTATGTCCAATTGTGGATGTGACCTTTTGGTTATATGGAAATGTGACTCTGCCTATTCAAGGTGGGTCTTGATTAGTTTACTGGAGTGCTTTAAAAGGGGAAATGTTTTGAAGAAACTTGAGATGCAGACACTTGGAGCACAGTTGTTTCAGAGTTGACAGAGACATGGATGTTTACAGATGCTTGGAGGGCTGACTGAGAGAGCAGATGCCTAGACACAGAAAATGTCACCATGTGCTTTCCCATGAGATGCTAAGGAAGCCAGAAACTCAGAGTTCTGTCCTGGCGGAGCTAAGTGAAGGCCCACAGATATTTAGAGGGGAAGGAAATAGAGACTGAAAGCAACAGAACTGGAAACAAGGACCAGCAGATGCCTGCCATATACCTTCCCAGCCAATAGAGGTGTTCCAGACAGCATCAGCCTTTCTTGAGTGAAGGCAACCTATTGTTGGTGCCTTCCTTTGGACATTTTCATAGCCTTAGAACTGTAAACTTGTAGTTATTAAATACCCTTTTAAAAACCATTCAATTTCTGCTATATTGGATTCTGGCACCATTAGCAAACTAATACAGGGGCCAAGAGAGTGTTCTCATTAGGTAGATTACTCCACTTTTCTGGGGCACCTAGGGAAAAGGTGGAGGGGAGTTAAGGAAGAATGCTGGCTGCTGTAACTATGCAGTTCTTCCATGGTATGAAAATTTTGTTCTGACTATACAATTATTACCGCTGAAGGAGGATCATGGAATGACTGGTTCTCAAGCCAAGGCTGCATCTGTAGGTTCTGGAAATAGGAATGATCCCTAAGTAAGGAACTGTAACTGTATATTTAAACTTTTACATCAGAAAGGCAAAATTGGTTGATGGTGAATGCAGTTGTACTGCCTAGTGGTCAAGATAGCCTACTAGTTCTGCATTAGTGTAGGTTTACCTTTTTAATGGGAGTGGGTTCAGGGGAAGCATTTTCTAGATAGATATTGCTCCCAGCAATTCAGACAAGCACCTTGGCTGACGCTAGCATCTTTTTCCAGAGGTGGAAAAGTTTGTGTAAAGTGTTAAATGGAGGAAAGGAGAAATCGTAGCTAAGGGTAAAGAAATGGAGAGATGGAATATTCAGTGAGGGAAATCCATTACGTCAATGCCTTGAGAAAGGCTCAGCTCAATAGATGAGTTTGACTCTTAGCTCAGTTATACCAGATGCCTAAAAGTGTGAAGTACTCTCCTGCTTTTGGAACCTGACAAGGTCGAATGGGAGCCGCAAACCTGAATGGCATCAGTCTGGGAGACATTTTGGTACATGTGATATGATGATGGACTGTACTAATTGTTAATGACTGAGTGGGACTCTAGTCATGTGCCAGAATCTTTTGGCTTTTAAAAAAAATGATAAACTTTATTTTAGAGCAGTTTTAGGTTTACAGAAAACTTTCACAGAAATTTAAGAGAATTCCCATTTCCCACTTTCCCCACCCTTAGACATAATTTCTCCTTTTATTAATGTCTTGCATTAGTGTGGTACATTTGTTATACCTAATGAAGCAATATTAGTAAATTATATTAGTGCCCTGTCCTCCAGCTCTTCATCCCTCTTGCCCCCTCTCTATATAGTTTTGCCTTTTCCTGGATGTTATATAATTGGAATCATACAGTATGTAACCTTTTCAGAGATTCTTTCTCTTAGCAATATGCATTTAAGATTCCCCATGTCTTTTTGTGGCTTCATAGCTCTATTTTTTTTTAATCACTGAATAACATTGCATTATATGGATGTACCAGTTTGCTTATCCATTCTCCATTTGCATCTACAACCAGTTGACTTTAAGTAAAGTAAAGGATATCATCCTCAATAGTTTGAATGGGCCTCATCCAATTAATTGGAGGCCTTGGAAGCAAATACCTGAGGATTCCAGAAAGAAGAAGAAGAAATTCTGTTATAGGACTGCAGCATCAACTAAGATGTATGTGTGTGGGGGGTGGGTTTATTATATAAAGTATACTTTATTCTCTGGAGAACCCCAGATGAATACACATGGTCTTGCATGATTTAATAGGGAATAATCCATATCCATTGATGAAGAGTAGTTAAGAATGTTTTTTGCATACCATCAGTCTTTGTATTCTGCCAAAACATGACATCCCTGGAACTTTCTCTCAGACAAATTGAGTCCTCAGAGTTCTGAATGAGGGTGGGCCCACAGCCCTTTTGCAGCTACAGACTGTAATTCTAATAGGGAAGTGATTCCTTCTAATAAGAAAATGGCTTCTCTCTGAAAAGCAAAACTGTTTTGTACTTTTGTTCAATGTGAACTGGCACTTCTATATCATCTCACATTTAATTGTTGTGAAAATTTATCTCAAAGTTTCTCCATGTCTAATTTTCACATTTTCTCCCAGAAAGCGTCCGTTTCATGCAGGTGCTTTTGAATATGTTAATTTTTTCCTCTTTCTATCCAGGAACATTTAGTGTTTATTGGGGGGCATCAATGTTATACTTTTGTGGTATGACAAGTGCAGAAGTTTGCCAAAGTGAAAAACTTTGGGGTCAAGGATTCTAGCTGCCTGGTACTCCCTGGCATTTGAGTTTGTGAAGTTCTAAAATGAAGCAGTTCTAAAGGGAGTTGTAATGGAGAACACACCCAGGCGTAAAGAGAGATGAATAAAATGCATTCCCGGAAAAGCCTTCTGAACATTGTAGTTTTCTCATGATTTTCCACAATTACCAAAAGCCCAATTCTGGCAAAATAATACAATGTTTTCTGAAAAGGGTAAATGTAAGAACATAGAAATAACTGTAGCACAATACTTTCATTCTTTTCTCTTAATTGCATAGAAGGAAACATGGAGTCTGAGACATCTGTTCTTAACAAGGAGGGGCTAAATAATGTACAAGACTAAACTGAAGCATTTCAGATCAGAAACAAGGATCACTTTGTAGGGAAATAAAGAGGAGCAATTTACTTCTGGAGATGATGGATTAGAAATATGCCTAAATTGATGGCATATTGGCACCAGAGTAACTAAAGCAGGGCTGAGCAAGGCAGGGTATTATTTGCTCAGAAAATAGAATAACCCCAACTGATTATTAAGAAAAGCTGGAAACTATGGCAAAAAACCCCCCTCAGTGGGTTTCTAGCTTGTTTTGACTAAATAAATCATATATATTATTAACAAATGACATCTGCTATAGGAATAAGGGCGGTAACTGAGGGGGAGATGGACTCTGTTTTAATTTCCTGGCAGCTAAAACAAATACCATACAAAGGATTACTTATCAACAGGAATTTATTGGTTCATGTTTTCAGAAACTAGAAGGCTTGCTCACTCCCAGGGAAAGTATCTTCTGGTTGGCTTGGCACTCTTTGGGGTTCCTTGGCTTTTCTGTCACATGTCAATGCACATGGCAGTGTCTTCTCCTTTCTCTTTGTTGTTCCATTGACTTCCAGCTTCTGGCTGCTCCCTGGGGCCTCCTTCTCTGTCTGACTTTCACTCTGCTTATAAAGGACCCCAGTAACCCAGCTTAAAGCTCTACCCTATTCAGTTGGGCCACACCTTAACTGAAATAAAATTCTGAAGAGATCTTACCAAAAATGGGTCTATACTCACTCAAATGAGTGCCAAGACCAAGAACATGTCTAAACTGGGCTTCCCAATTCAGTCCACCACAGACTCAGTAAGAGATATGGGGTCTTTGCACTAGACAAGGGCAGTAGTTCCTTGTCTAACAGCTGCTTGCTAAATAGGTTCGGAGATTGCATTTGAGCTCATGAAAATGTCTTGGTGGTGGATGGTGAAAACGGCAGCACAACGTTGTGAGTATTATTAATACCATTGATGTATACACTTAAAGTGGTTAAAATGGGAGATTTTGTGCTATATATATTTTACCATAATTTTTAAAAAGTCACTCCACAGGAGGGTTTAAACAAATTCAAAAATATAAGCCTTAACTCCAGAGATTCTGATTTGGTTGGTCGGTGGAGAAGCTTATGAATCTGTATTTATAAAAATTCCCCGGGGATTCAATGAGCTGTGAGGTTAAAGAACCTCTGCTCTGGGATGGTGTTTTTTGGGATGATACAATTCAGCTGAGGCTGGGGAAGAAATTCCACCCAGCATAGGAACTAATCTTCTTCCTCAGAACTTGGGGAAAGTCCCTTTACTGATCTTTCATCAGCCATTTACCAAAAACAAATTCAGAAAGGATTCTGTGAAATTCTGTGAAAACCAGCTTTCCTTTCTGGGTTTTCAAATGCTAGGAAAAGGTGTCAAGTCCCAAACAAAACAAAGTAAAATGGAAACCAAAAAGCCTAAAGATTTAGGCATAATATTTGAAGAGGTGATCTTTTTTCTTGGCTTGAATAATCTAGATATCACTTTTCATTTTGCATACATAGAAGTAAATTTCTAGTGAAGAATAGCAATAAACATATAAATATTATAAATTATACACATTCAAACAGACTTAAATAGATTCAACTATTTGTGCAAGTGTCTGGTTAGTGATTGCTTATCTACAAAGTCTTTGCTTATACTATTTTATCACCTTCCCATTCAGAGGATGAGCCTGTGGAAACCCATTGTAGAGAGCAAAGCCTTTCTTCCTTAAGGTTGGAGGAATTTAAAAAGGGAGGTAGCGTGGAACGACTCCCTTTTCCAGGTACTTCTTGCTCTTCCCTGTAGTCTAATTACGTAAATCTCAAGGATATTGCTACCACTTCTTTGTAAGTATTTGGGATTTGAGAAAGTTGCCCCAAATAATAATAATAATTATGATAATAATAATAATAAAAAACAAAACAAAACAGGGCAAGTTGAGGAGAGAGGAAAAGGTATGGATTGGGAGTCCTGTCAATGCAGTATGGAATGTAAAGGATCTGCTTTCCAGTGGGAGGGTGAGATGAAAGCTACCAGCAGCAAGAAATATTATTCTTTTTCTTCTCCTACTAATATTAAACACTGTAGGAAGATCAGAACACGATCACAAAGATATCAAGAAGAATAATTCACAATTACGAAGGACATGTTTTTCAATTTAAAACTTTTTTTTGAAATCCTATTTTGAATTATGAAATATTTCTCAGCTCATATGTATTTTTTAGGTTAAAAGGACATTCCATTACCTAAAGGGTTTCAAAAAAGAAAAAAAAAGGAAAGAGAAGCAATGGCTCTGTGTACTTTTGAATACTTAGAGAAAGCTATGTTTTGTTGCTTTGAATTATTGGTCTAAAGCTGAAAATTTCAGGTACTGGCTCTAACCAGACAGCAACTGGTTAAAATTACTGCTGGATTTTGTATGCTAGTTTTTAATCAGTAATACAGGATACTTTCACATTCATATGGGCTGACTGGTCCTAAATATGTATATATAATATATGTAATATATATATAATTTTTTTAGCGAAAATTGATATTTTAAATCCCATTCCATTTGAGTCATTTGGGTAGGTATATTCATACAGAACAAAAAGAAAGAATTCCTGTTTCATTTACAAAGCTGTTACATGTGTGGGGTGGACTTTTGCGCGCTTCCTTTTGTCATATATATGTAACCATTTTAGATTTTTAATTAGTGCTTCTGCTAAGAATAAGTGCTAATTCAAAGAACAAATGAATTGAGGTGTTGGGGTGCGCTTCAGGAACTCAAAGCCTAATGACTCAGAGAAGCAGGTGTCAGAAAATGGGAAGCAGCCCCACCAGGTAGCCCAGGGCCTGGGTAGTGGAGGCGTATGTCCAGGGCCCAGCCCCAAATCAGAACCTCTGGGGGATGAGGGCGTTCAGGGTGCCGTTTCTTATGCAGACAGAGCCCACTCTCTGCTTCAAAGAGGGTAAAAGATTACTTCTCCTATGCAAATTTTTAGAATGGGTAAGAAGCAGGTATCTAGGAGAGTCTGGCCACTCTCCTCTTTTTCCCAACCTTAGATCCCTTTTTGTGGAAGTGATCAAACAGGAGGATGCCCCTGCTGGTTCGCCTGCAGGCCCAGGCCTGCAGCCACAGCCACTGCTACTAGTTCAGAGGCAGCCCTGGGAACCTAAGACATCCATGTTAGTTCACAAGCTGCTGGAATGTGATATTACCAGAAATGGAGCAACTTTTATAAAGGGAAATTTAATAAGTTACAAGTTTACCACCCCCAATGGCAGACGCTATGTGAGGCATTAGGGATGTGATGTGAACATGGCAGGCATGGTCCCTGCCTTCATGGAGCTTACAGTTTGGCCTTGTACAGCAGCATTAAGCTCAGGTCTTAGCTGGAGTGACCCCATCTATAAAACTGGTATAATAATCAGGATGCCACATGATGTGACAATGTGTAGTCCAGTCATAGCAGACAGTCAGTAAATGTGCTCTTTTTTCTCCCTGCACAGGCTGAAACTTAATAGTCTATGTAGAAACTTTGGGAAAACAATAGACAGATGGTCAGCTGCAGATTCCTTGTACATATAATCAGCACCGCAACACCTTCTTTATCATCTCGTACTCTCCCTTTATTCCACCACATGTTTCCTTTTGGTGATGATTTCATTTTTTCCTCCAAGGTTGTCCTTGATGTTCTTTTTAACCTAATTCCACCCACATACCATATGCTAGAGGATGGCGGCATGGAGGAGAGGCGCTGAGATTTGTTCTGCCTCCTGCACCTGCCTGGGGCTGGACCTGCCTATAGATAGAAATGAGCAGCAGGAATCTCTGAAATGTCAGGCCAAGGGAACAGGCAGGTCTCTTTGCTCTGTTTGGGTGCGGAGTGATATCAATAGACTGATAGCGGTGCTCTCAAATAAAACCCTGCACGTGATGGTGGGACTCCCATTCTGCGCTTCTCCTCTGTGACCATCCAGAGCCGCCTTTATGACTATCTCAGCGCTGTGTTCAGAGCAAGTGGGGCGCTTCGGGGTCTTGCAGCTGCCTTTATGATTGTGTGTGCAGGCTCCAGAGTTTTATGGAACTGGTTCATAGCTGCCCTCCTCCATGGGCAAGCTGTGTCACCTCTGGCAAGCCTGCAAGAAGTGGGAGCCTATGTTTCTTCATCTTTAAAATGGAATGCAAGTAATAACCTATCTCATACAATAGTGACCAGCTCAATAAATGGGAACCTCACCCTTTCTGTTGCTCAGGTCAAAAGCTTTGTTGTCATCTGCAATATTTTTCTTTCTCTCCTAGTCCATATCTACCTAGTGTCAAATCTTATCTTCTCTATCTTCAAAATAAGTTGAAAATCCAAATCTAACCACTTCCCTCATTTCCTTCTGTTCCTATTGCGTCCACTCATAGAGGCTTCTGTGTCACAACCACGTATCTCTCCTGTCTCCCTATTTATTTTGTCCACAGGACTTATTTCCATTTAACATAACTAAATATATCTATAAACCTACTATATACATATCTATATGACTATATATGTCTTTGTTTTATCTCTCTCTCCTCTCTAGACTATAAGCTCCATCACGCAGGGATTTTGTACACTAAGCGTACTTAGCAGTGTACAAAATACTAAGCCTACATCAGAAAATGAAGTTAGTTATTTTTATACCATCAGCATATTAAGTATTGGGTGTTTTGTTGGGTGTTTGTGGTTTATTGTGTAAAGGAAATGACAGAACAACAATATCAGGCTATATATGTCAAGACCACACAATGTGGGAGAGAGAGAGGGAGGGTCACGGTGGAAGATTAGGAACTCTGTTTTGCCAAGTGCAGCTTAATTATGCATCTGTTTTTATGAATCTTATAAGCATAGATCCACATGGGGAATTCTGTATTTCAAAGGAGAATGTGGAGGAGTATGGTACTAGATATATAAATGATACAAATGCTGAGAATTTGCATTTTATTCATTGAACTATTCCATAATATGATCATTATCTCTATAACACCCAGGACCCAAAAAGACTGACTTGTGAAATGAACTTCATTTCAGCGATAGAAAAAATATTAGCATTACTAAATTATATTTTACCCCCAAATTTTTCATTGTTTGATTGAAATATAGGAGAGGAAAGAGAGAGTATTGTCAAGATGCAGATGGATAATTTAATTTATTAAAACACAACAGCACTTACAGGAATGGGAGAAGACCTCAGTCAGGATCATTGAAGTCCCTGTGCCCAAACAAGACTTGTGGTCAAACTACTGCAGATTCTATTTCAGACTTCCAGAAGCAAGATGTTTTATGTTCCAAGCTTGTTCCAAACTAAATGGGGATCTCTTTGATTCAAAGTTGTTTTTATCTATCACATGTCCAACATATTTTGTGAGTGTGGTATATTTTAGGGCAAATTTCAAGTTTCAGTGCTATTAGATAATTTTGAATTATGAGCAAAATTACATTTTGTAAAAAATAAATAAAATTTTAAAATATATTTCTCCCCATATTGTGACCTTATCATACTGTTTTTAATATTGGGAAAATAAGATTTTCAGTTCTTCAAACTGTTGAAGATATGTCGGCAAGAGAGTATTCAATGAACCATGAGGAAAGATGTCAAAATTCACACCATTGCCTAACTAAGCATTTTCTCCAAACATATTCTCCAAAGCATCAAAGTGTTTGTAAATTGTCTGCTACTTATGAATGGAAGTACACATAGAAATTAACTCTTTTACATCATTAGGATGGATAAATATGTTTTATGGGGGATATAATTGTGAAAATATTACCTTGGTTTCTCAATTAAAGTCACGTTCCTAATATGAACATTAATTGCTTCAAGGAAAAAGTATACACCAGTAGGATGCATGGTAAAAGCATGAGGAAGAAAAAGACTATCAGTTTCATTATTACACTGTGCATAAATTATAATTTAAAAGTTAACCATATTATAAGTGCTGTAGGCTAGCTTGTAATTTAAAGACCCCAATAAAGAATATTATGAACAAACTGTTCTGTAATACAAAGAATATTTCTATTCTAAACCATCCATTAAAAAATTCTTATCTCGTGTTGTATTTGATTTTTTCAAAGCCAGGCAAATCTGTAGGCATGTATTTTAAAATTAAATACAGTATTTAGTTTAATAGGATGGAAAATACATTTTAGTGTACCTATACTGTTGCTGTAGTATCTTAATCTTTTTTTAAAAAAAGTAATTTCTTGGAGCTAATTATCCTTTACATGGATAATAACACTGCTGTAAAAAGCTATTAGGTTTATATTAGGAAGACAATAGACCCTCAAAACCTTGTGCAATTTAGGACCAGAAATGTAAAGGAGGGCCCTAAGGCTAAAAGAAGCTCAAGGAAAAGGACCCAAGGAGATGTTAGAACTGCAGATTAATTAACCCTCAGATGAGTCTATTTACACAAAGGAAATAAGGGAATCATATGGAAATCTGTAGCAGCACCGTGGTTGTTTTCTAAACTATGACTATACTGAAACCTGAAATTGCCCTTCTATAATTCCTTCCCTCTCTTGAACTAGTATAGTAAAGAAAGGCAATGAGTCGACTGTAATTGTGTATTAAATCAGAGTAGTCTCTGCTATTTTGAGGTTGTAATTGACCTTTATAAAGTTCTTTTACCATGTAAGAGCCTTCATGAATTTCTTGTTCTCCTTCCAAAATGAAGCTTTTTATTTTGTTTTGCTGCTTAATTACTGTTTATTTGTTATAGTTCCTAGAGTAAATACATATGTACAATCACATAATTAAATTAGACTCTGTAATTATGATGTGTGATGGTGATATAAAATTTTCTGCTTAAGCTTTATGGAATGAAATGTCCCAAACATACACATCGCATTCAAAATCTCAGCAATGACTTTTTAAATTTGTTCCTTTTCAAAACCATTGAATGATTTCTGCACTTTGTGTTAAAAAATTACCTTTTATGCAGTTTGTAGGCTGAGTTACATGTGTTCTTGCTAGCTCTCTTTGAGACTACATATTTAATGTCCTCCTCTGGCTATTTGTGGAGAAGAATGGAGTAGGTGTTGCTTCTGGTGACTGTTTGGCAAACACCACCAAAGTCCCTGGAGAGGTTCTTCTAAAATGTTGGCATGATTATATGGTTTGTAATATTTATAGTCTCTTTGCAGTCTTTCTTTCCATCACCCTTCTCCTTGCTGACTATGGGCATTTGTGATTAAGGCATAATTGAGTTGGGAATATGTTTTGTTGGGTTTGATGAGACATGTGGCATGGCTTTCAGTCCCTTCCATGTACAGTTAAGTGTTTGCTAATTGTCCTGCCATTGGAATAGCTTCCTAGTCTGCTCCTCCTGCCCACTGTGCCAATTCACCTGGCACCTTGACACAAAGCTGCAGAGCAGTTTGGAAACAGGCTTTGGCATGTTTCAATAAAACAAATGAGAAATTAGAAATTAGGCTCTTGCCTTAGATGTATATGATGGGTCACTTCTTTTGTCTTCTTTAGAGTTATTTCAGATTAAAAAATATGTAAGTGTGAAAACATATGATGAAAGTGATTAATAAAATCAATAAAATTTATGCTAACATTGAGAAGATAATTATAGCCATTTTTTTTTCAGAGCACAGCAAAAGCAGAAGTTAATTAAGAGGGTGTGATAAATAGAAGTAAAGAATAGGTTCTTACATTGGATCATATGATCACATGGGTACAATATTTAAATTTCTTGGTATTGAACACAAAATACTGATAACAAAAAATAAGATTTGGGTTATGTCTCTACATTGGGTTTATCAATGACAAACTGTTAATGAATGTCATTGATTCAAAGAACTCTTAAAATTAATCATTGCAGAAAAAAAAAACACCTTGAAATGCTCATAATGTGAAAGGAATTGTTAGTATTTCCCCAAATTTGAAAACTATTATAAAATATGCAACTTCTTAACTATGGGTTGAGAAGTTGAAAGGAATTTTTAGAACTATCGGTAATAGAAACCAAATTTCTCTTTTCCGTGATGTAACAAAGGCCAGCAAACTATAGTCCATGTTTTTATACAGCCCATGAGCCAATGGCTTTTACATTTTTGAATGATTGAAAAAGAAAGCATATTTTATAACATGATAATTTTATGAAATTCCAATTTCAGTGTCTATAAATAACGTTTTATTGGGACACAGCCAACCTCGGTCATCTGTGTGCTGTCTATGACTGTTTTTGTGCTGCAGTGGCAGGGATGAGTAGTTGTGACAGAGACTATATGGCCCACACAGCTTAAAATACATACTATCTGGCTCTTTACAGAAAACATTTGCCAACCTCTGATCGTAGATGAAAAACTAAGTGAATTCTCTTCATAATAAATTATATTCCAAAGCTTTTGTCATATAAATACATGATCAAAGAGTATGCAGACAAAATATGGAAGAAAAAAGTGTTATAGAGATGAAACAGACATAATTTTAAAGTGGTGTTTTGGTATAATTCTGAATTTTATGATGTTTGTGGTATTTGTCAGCCTTTCGAACTTTGTAGCTTATGATTTCTTTATTCTACTCTGAATACTTGCTTTCATTTCTAATTTTGTCTTTTTTCTTAAATGTATCCCTCCCAGGGATTTAAGCTCCAGGCACAACAAAAGTGGATACACCAGTATATAATAAACTCCACTTTCTGTCTCAACTGAAGCTTGAATGCAGCTCTCTTGCTATGTGTCTTTTCTAATTATAAACATCACACATTAGTTTGCAATTTGCTTCTTAGGGCAAATAAGTATCTAGGGTGAAATAAAGAAAAAATTCTGCTAAATGTTTTACCTTATTAGAACTTGACCCCCCGCTAGAACTTTCTCAAATATTGTTCCTAAATAGTGGAGACTGCTGGTTTGAGTCTTGGAATGACACATTATTGCTTAGAGGGATTTTTTTATGATGAGGTTTAAAATGGAAATGCCAACAGTTTTAATTATGGTACCACTGCAGAGGGCACAGCGCATTAACATTATTGCATGAAAAAAATATCAATCTGCTCTGTGAATCTATTCAGCACCTTTAATATTTCCACTTGCATTTACAAAACTCACATTTAAGTTTTTCATGAAAGCAAAATAGGACTTTACAGATAGATGCCCTCTCAAGATGTTTCAGTTTGAATTCCTTATTTTTTAAAAAGGTGAGAATGTAAAGAATTGTGATTGTCAATACAATTCACATGAGGTTATCATTCCTTGCTATGGCCCTTGAGAGTTTCATACTTGACCAATTTTTCTAGAAGACAGAATTTTGATGAATTGAACATTCAGCTATTAGGCATTTAAGATAATTTCCATTATAGATATTTAAATAACTCAATAAAGTGTCATTATAGAGTTGGATGGCGCCAATAGCTAAGATATTTTGACCCAACATACTTTTCTTTTTCCCTTTTTAAATTGTCTATATATATATAAGGCAGAAAGAAAACTGTTATATAAGTAGACTCTTTCTGTGTCTTGTAAACATTTGATTCTATGCTATTGTAGGAAGTATTTGCATCTGAGCTTAACCTCCTTCAAAACAGTCAGATAGTTGTGATTATCCTGGACTGATCCATTGCTAAATTAACTTAAAATAAGCTAAACTTGACATGTATACCTTTCTATTTCTTAAGAATCTTAGAAATTTCATAGTCAGAGGGGTCATTGAATCCATTTATTTCAGATCCCTCTTATACAATGAAGTGACTGGAACTTCGAAGGACTAAGGGAAGCATGTGCCAGTAATGGTGGAGCTGAGATTGGAGATCCGTGGTTTTGATACCTTCCCTCACACAATTTCAGTTGCAAGGTACATAGTTTTGGTGCAGAGTTTTACTCTACAAAATTTTTATGGTAGAGGGAGAGATGGGTCTTGATTAAAGCTGAAGCAGCTTTTGAGTTAAAAATGCTTTTAGTTTTCAGATTTAACTGCAAAGATTTTCTGAAGCTTACGTGACGCAAGACATATACTTACGCTAAACAACAAAACAATTGAGATTCCTAAATTAGACAGTGAAATCCAACAGTCTGATCAATTTAAAGTTCACTGAATTAAGCATTCCATTTTTTTTCACATAGAGGTTATGGCTGAAGTGAAGATTTAGCTCAAGTTTATAGCAAATTTTAGAGTATATTAGAACTGTATGAATGCATAGTCCTAATTCTATAGCTCAAACACAATTATTCTGTATATTTGCTTGTATAATTTCTTTCTCATTTTTGTTTCATATCCCTTAAGAACAAGACTTCATTTAATGTATTTTGCATCAGCAGTGGGGACAGATATAAGATTCTTTTGATTCTTTTCTCCCATTATAAAGATGAGGAGGCAAACTAAGTGACCATAAAAGACCTTTGGGGGAAAAGTAGGGATGGGGGCTGGGGGGCAGGAAATTGGAAGAGAAACTTTAAAAATAGAGATGTCTGCATTTTTATCTTGACTCTAAATATGTGAAAATAGTGAATAATGGTCCACTAGGCAATGCGTGCTACTGTATCTAGCTGTGCTTTAAACAACTTTTTCTTGGTTACACAGTGCATGTCTGCAGGCACTGGAGCGATTAGGAAGAAAATGGCTCAATTGCAGCGAGAGGCAAAACCCGGCTCTTCTAATGGTCTCGAATTGAGATCAATGATGACACAGTTCAGTTATAGCATTAGCTCCTGATGTCAGAGAGGGGTTAAAAATGGAACATAATGACTTTTTAGCAGATAAATTTGGAGCAATTAGAGGTCTGAGAATGTCTCTTTATGTAACTAAAAAAAATAATTGCTCTTAAATTATCTGGGTTACAGAGGCTGTTTCTTTTGCATGTTAGAAGCTGTTTTAAAATTCTGTTGCTTCTGAATGTGGACTTAATCGACTGAGGGTCTAAACCCCAATCTCAAGTAGGACAGATTAGATTTTAAATTAATCTGAATCTAAGCATTTTAAAAGAGTAATAACTAATCATATAATGAATAAAGCAGAATAAAGAGATAAAGTGCATTAAATAACTCATTACAGGGCCTTGCCTACAGTAGACATTAAATAATCACATGTTGAATTAAATATTAAGTTCCTTCTTCAGTTATGGCTGAAGAGTAGCAAACTAGCTTAAACATTGGCCATGCCCGACGATGAACTGTCCTATCCCCCAAATATTAGTGTTTAGTTTGATGCATATATAAATTGAATAAATTTAACTGAACTAAACCAACACAGTTCTTTTACTGTAGATTCCGTGGGTTAAATCTGTCCTTTTCTAAACCACAATGTGTGCAATTCGTTGCATGTTCCTAACCTGGTTCTTTGAAATCTATAGTGGCACTGAAGACAGACAGTTTGAATTAAATTGCTTATTTTTGGAGTTGCATAAATGGACAACAAGAGGCTTTAGTTCATGCACATTCTATACAAATTGGCCAAGCTTTCAATTTAACTATCAAGGAACACATGAGACATTACATATACAAAAAGAAACTTAATGTTATTTTTTCTCCTCTTTCCCTGTGGCCAAATCTGGTCACTTTGTTCTATGTTTATTTTTTACTCTCTTGTTCCTTTTGTCTGTCTGTTTTCTGTAGTCTTTATTCTCCCAGTTTGTAGTGGCATTTATAATGTCAATATGGAGAAGGCATAAAGGGAGAACACAAGTTTCTTGTAGATTTATTGCTCATAGTTGCTATATATAATATGAAATTCTCTGTATTTTTAAAGCTGTAAGAGTTTTTTCCTGCTCTTAAAAGTTTTGAAATTATGTATCTTTGCATTTTAATAGCAGAAGGCCAGTGAGCAGAAGTTACATCTCCTGAAGCCTGTAATGTTGCTGAGACAATGGTAGACTGGTTTGAGTCACACAACAAACTTAAAGGTAAATATTATTATCTTTTATTTACAGATGGGGAAACCAAGATTCAGAATATTTAAGTAATTTGCTTTTCTTTTTATTTGGTATTTTATACTATTAGGTTCAACGTGAAGAAGTAAAAGATGTGTATCATTCACACGTTTTAAACACTAATAACATCATAGAGATTCCTGATGCTTTGATGTTTACAGAATATTTTCAAGGGTAATAGCTTTTTGAATTCCAATACAAACCTTTTGCTCTGTGGATTTCATGTTTAAAGGTTTATGGGGTTGTAACGTGCTGCCCATCTTTCTGTATTCATAACAAACCCATGAATTTCACTTATTTTTAAAGATTTTCTGTATTTTGACTTCTTTAGACTCTCCCGAGGCTGAGTTCATATACAGCCAGAGGATCTCAGTTCTTCCTAAGGGCATATATCACCCTTGGTATGTAATCTAATAACCTTGTGAATTTCAGAGCTAAGATACTTTGCAGCTATGCACTGTGGAACCAAATGAACTTAACTTAAAATTGTATCTCCCCACCTCTCCCAGAATGATATTTTCCAAAAGTGTAGGTCTTCCTTTTCCATTAAGCAAAAACTATAAAAATATCTTCTCTGGATGAGAAGAAATTTTAGCATGCTATATTTAAGGTTGTTAATTCCATGGGATAAATGTCAGGCAACACAAAAATTAAGGTTCTGATCATTTATTATGTGGGGCTTCATCTTTTAATTGGGGTTTTAAAGTCACTTTCTAACCGAACTAAAACCAGTCCTCTCAGTTAATTTTACTTCATGTGCCTGTATTCATACATGAAGACTTCCTTTGCTAGACCAACGGAACTTTAATATCTTATTGCTTTTCAGTTGTTAAGGGCACAGGAGCAAAAGTTTTTAGATCAATGTTGATTATTGTATCCCTATGATTTGTGGCAGGCACCTAATTAATACAGGAACTTTGGTATTAGTTCTATTCTGTAAACACTTATACAGAAGCTACCAAGTACCTGGCACCATGTTTTTAACAGCTGGATGAATAAAAATGGATGACATATTTCCTGTTCTCAGAAGATCTTAGAGGATAATGGAGAGTCAGACATATTAAAATGATTATTAGATGAAAGGGCATTTAGATGGACTCTGGCACCTGATTGGATGGTGTCTGGATCACCGGACTTTCCAAGGGGCATACAAGTGTTTACCTATCACTTCCCCACCATCTATTGGCACTTTAAAGGAACAAAGAGATTTGTAGGGGCCACAAGGTGATGCTTCAACAACAGATTGGTTGTTGCCTCTCCAAAGCCAGAATGAATATTCATAATCTGAGAAATCTTCCCTTTCCACCCAACCATGTTGTTTCAATATAAAGAAAGAGTGAAGAGGAACTATCAGACAGTTGAATCAGCGGGGTGGTACTTTGTTGTCAGATCACCTTCATAGTTTTGTGTTCTAAGGAATTTCCTTGACTGGCCCGTGAGAGTCCATGATCAGAGGGGGTATTGGATCCCTCCAGGGTTTTCATTCTCAAATCTGGCTTTATTTTCTTTGAACCAGTGTAACAAAAGAGGAGGAGGGACTGGATTGACGGGGTAGCTGGATTCTGTGCACTAATGCACACAGGTCTGTCCACCAGTCTGGCAACAATTCCATGGAAATTGTCTTGCTGTGAGAGGTGGCCACCTCTATAGCATCTGTAGACATAGCAATAGGATCCATTCAGGAACCAGAGCGAGATCCCAAGAATAAGTATGTAATAAATGAGACCCTGGATAGAAAAAATGATCAGTAGATCACAGGGCAGCATACCAGAATTAATGAAGGAAATAAAAACCAATGGATAGACAAATGCTTTCTCTATTGTCTAGTTTTTGCTTCCCATAATTTTCCAGGTTTCTCCCTCTATCCTCCCAACACCGTTGACAGATATAACATTTATCTAAGTACGGAACAGCTGTCTATGAGGATATAACACCCTCACCTCCCACATTATGCCACCAAAGATGCAGCTCACATTCTCAAGGGAAGCTGAATCTGAAAAAAGAGAGTGTGTGCCACCCCCAAGGTTTTCTGTGGGACATAGGGACGTGCAGAAACCTAGAAATGTGTCAGCTAAATAGTCTAGCTGAATACACCGATGGAAGGGCTGGGTAGCAGAAATGTTTAGCTCAGTGACTGAGCGCAGCTGAAAGTAAAGTACGTGAGCTGATGATGCAAATGAGATTTGCTTCAATTTTAGCAGCTGTCTCAGCACCAGCCTATTTTAGTAGTTTCAGGTAGTACAGACTTTTGAATATATCAGAAATATGCCTTGGCTATCCTCTCTCATTTTCTCTTATTTTGTGTCCTAATTAGGTTAGAAGTCTCTCCCTTGATAACATGGGCCCTGGAGGTTAAATGAACAATTGAACTCTAGCTCATCCTTCTTTGAATTAACCTGCTGTTCTGAGAAGCCATAAATGGTTCTTCCAAGTTAAGCAAATGCACTCTTAATGTAAAGCTCCTGGAGTTGGTGAGTTTAGTCTTTTTGTCATTAATGGTTTCCCTCTCTTTATAGCAATATTTTATATCGAAGTTTTCTACTGCATTTTCCATATTTATGATTCAATAGAAATTGAATAGACAGTGTAGGGGAAAGTTGTCTAGAAATCTTTTGAATTAGATATGATCCAAAAATCAATATAGGAATGTGGATTTATTGTGCTGGAACTTCTCTGGATTTTATATGTCCTTTGAGGGCAGAGATCCTGCTTTATAAATCACTGAACCCCATGCAGATTCTGTCACCATACTTTTAAGCAGGGAAGATTCTCAATAAATAATTGTTGGAAAAATGTAAGTGCTTTTGAAGCAATATATACATATATGTGTATATATATTACTTTAAAGAATGAGTTACCTCAGGAAATGTAAAAATGGTGAAATATAATAGTTTATTTTTTTAATCCCTTGCCAACCTCTTCAAATTAGTTTCATCAGCATCTTTTTAATAAATATTTGTAAGGAGCTATTTGTTAATGAATTAGGACTTAGACTTTCCTTCAGAGTTAATGTAATATGTTTTAGGGAGATAAGAGAGGGAAGATATTTTGTAATTTGTAAAGTAGAAACTCATTCAATCTGGATTTGGCATTTGCCAACCAGATACACATTGGTGGTTCTTACACTCCTGAATAAGATTATTGAAGAAAAAACTGCTGCATAGTCCAATATAAAGTTTGTTATATGGATTTCCCCCCAGAAACCATTATTTTTGGAACAAGGTGCTTGAATACTTTTCTTCTTTGCCCTACTACTTACACAGTTTTACCCCCTTTGTGTCCATTAGAATAAATGTTCCTGAAAATTCTGTTTGTGTGTGAGTTGATTTTTTCTTTAATTATTCAAAACACATTCCTGTGTTGCTGTGGTAGCAGTGCTGTCACACTCTGATATTTTGTTTTTCCCTTTACTATTATCATGTTTTCCCAGTTAGAAGAAGGTTCAGGAGCTTAGGGTTGAAGTCTGTGCTTTGACCTAGATCACTCGCTTGGAGAAGATGCAGGAAGAATTGAGCAGCCTTCTCCTCTCCCTTCTGCCTGCATGAAATTGCCGGTCTACAGGCAAACGCACACACTGATTCGGACTAACCCATCTTTTCAACCTAACACTAATTTGGGATTCCCCATCTGATGGGCACTCACACAATGATCTCTTTCATATGCAGGGTGGTAATTTCACACTAAACACTTCAATTATTTATAAATGGATCTCAGAGACAGCAACTAGCAGCTGGGCTATAGAGGCGGCTTTGGCTGAGGCGTGGCCAGTGGAATCACATGCCACTTTAAACAGTGTTATTAATATTTATGTGACTTGATCAGCTAGTTTAGATGCAGGTCTTCCCTGGCTGTGAGGAAGAAGCCTTCCTATCGTCACTCGCCTATAATTATACGCTGATTCTTTTTCCTGTCAAACTTCAAGGGTAATTGAAGGTCAAGCCCCTAGGCCAAAAAAGTGTGCCAAACACATCCAAGCCAGGATCTGTTCTCTCATTTCCTTCAGATCTTTGGGGTCTATAAAAGCATAGATCTGAAAATAGGTGAGCTGAAGCTAAGCTGGCAATCCTGGGTAATGATTCTGGTTTTAATTTTGACAAACTTGCATTGTATATGTGAATAGCAATAAATAATCTGGCATAAGGGAAACTGTCAAAACAGACTAAGCAATTCAGGTTAATGAATTTGACTTTGCAGCTTTGGGGTGAGAGGTGGGGGGAGGAAGATATATATATATATATCTTTTATATGTGTATATATATGCGTGTGTGTGTGTGTGTGCGTGTGTGTGTGTGTATGTAAATTATTTTTTCTGGCTCTTGTTGCCTGGAGAAAGTTTCCTTTGTTTTCAGCGAGTCTCGTCTGTATTACAATTTCAGGCAGGATCTTTAGAATCCCACTATCTATTAATGGAAGAATATATGGCATTGGCTTCTGAGAGCTCGTAATTTCTCAAGGCAAATACAAATATAGAAAAGCTCTAGTGCTGATTAAACATTGGGGATTCTTTTGGAAAAAAAATTGTGTGAGTTTGTGTTACAGTTTGTCTTCTGAATTTCCTGTCTTGGTAGTGTTCTTTCCAATGTGATTTCACAGCTCAAGCTGGTGACCTTGAACCTGTAAGGTGCCCACCATTAGAGGGCAGCACAGATGCATTTTATTAGCAGTAAATCAGAGGTGACAGTTGACGCAGATATCCCTCATGAGGGTCTTCATTATTAAGGTAGTGATTCCAGCCTCAAGGCAGGTTTTATCATTTTTTTCCCTTCCCCGCGAGAAAAGAGATAAGACAAAAAGACTAACAGATTTAAAATGGATTTGGGAGGTCATTCGGGAAGTTACACTTATGCACGTCTCAGCCAGATATCAGGAACTGCCAAGATGTGCAAAACCAAAAGCAGCAATGTTTCTGAAGACCTCTAGATGCCCTGGAACAACTGCAAGATAAAGAAATCAGTAGGCTGTCTACCTTGAAGGACAGTTAGAATGCCCCAAACAACCACTAATCATAGTTCTTTACACACAATTTATGCAATCTTCCTTTTCTTTAAAAACCCTTGCTTGGAAGCCCCAAGATTAGACACCGTTTGGGTTGCTACCTGAATCTGTGCTCTCCAAATTCAATTCGAAGACCCCAAATAAATGCATTTGTTGCTTTGCAGCTCAGTTTATTTCTCAGTTGAAACCAATTAAACCTGATTGGCAGTAGAAGCTCCTTGTAGCAAATAAAGTTATATCATAAAATGTCAATACAGGAATACACTTAACTTTTCTGTAAAGTTATAATTTCTTATTTTAAAAATGACTCCCTTTAGCTCCTTTTTCTGTCTTAACCAAATAACACTTGACCTTTCTGGTTTAGTTTTCTCATTATCATTTGTCCCTTTGAGATTTGACTTGCATGTGAGTGTGGTTTTGTAAGCAAACACAGATTACTTCCCTCCCAATAAAGTCCAGGTTCACCAGTCTTCCATGATCAAGCACTATAGCTAAGGTAGCATTTTGGAAAGGATGAACTTAAACACATACAGAACTAAAGAATCGCAATAATGATAAATCACCTTGTATGTTATCTCATTTGTGGGCAATGGGTGTCTTAACTGCAGGCTGCCAGGGAGGTGCGATGTGGATAAATAATCCATAATTACAGTAGAATAGATGAAGATTGATGGTTTAAGGTAAGTTTTATCCTTTGGGATCAAAGAACTTTTCCTTTAACTTTACTGAGGAATTATTTACAGGATAAGTAAATACAGATGGTGTAGCATGCTCTACACTTAAAAATGCTCCCTAACTACACACTCCTCTCAGTAGATGAAAAATTGTCTCAGGAGTCAGAATGAGCTCAGCAACTGAAGGGGTAGAGCGTAGAGCCCAGCTGGTGCTCCAGAACCTCGAGTGACCTGGGAGAATTCATGCCACAGGCCAGTGGACTGGAATCCAGGGTAATGAGATATGCAGTTCAGTTTTTAAACAACCAAAGCCTATGTCTTTCCCAATTCTTTGCTCTTTTCCCCTCCTTTTCTCTGATCTCCCAGCCATCTGCTTTCTGCTCAGGTAAGGCTTGACAGAAACAATTCAAGGATGCTGAGTTTGAAAATAGAAACAAATATTAAATGTAGAAAGGTAGAAAGAATCAAGTTCGGCTTGAGGGTTGTTGCAGCTAATTAGCATGTAGGCAGTTTTCTCACACTGAAAATGGTGAGATGTTTGCTTGCTTTTTTATGGAGTGGGAATAAGAGATAAAGGTGGGATATGTGCTTGGGTGCTGGAGGCTTGAAAATATACCAACAAGGGAAGTAGAAAAGGTCAAAGAATTATTTGGTATACATTCTAGAGATTGACTGAATGAAAGCTTATATCACTGAATTAATTTTTCAATCAACCAATCTACATGTTGGTCAAGATCGATGTTCTCATTTTTTTCCTACTTAATTTGACATTTTTGACTCTTCTGAGTACTAACGGCTTTTTCTGAACTGTGTTTTAGGGAACTTGACAAACAGTGGAAAACAGAAAACACAGCCATGTACACACACACACACACACACACACACACACACAACTTGAGTCACTATAATTCTTGCTGCCACCCTCAATCAGCACCATTGTTTTTAGCCATTAAATTGCATAGACTATGAGTTTAAAACATATTATAACTTTGCATTACTCTACGTTAACTTTCGCCTGATCTTCTGGGTGGGGGGTGGGTTGTGATTTGTCTGAACCAAGGCGCTAGGTACTTCCTATTGATGACATCTGAGCACAATGCTTAGAGGTGGGCAAGTGAGACTTTTCCACGAGAAGGTGATGAGTGACTTTAGAGAAGAGAAGGGGTGGACGGGCAGCTTGGGCATCATATCCCTGCCCTGAAGCTCTTTTTCCCAAGCAGGCTAAAGAGTGGTGGCCACCTTGGGATGGCCCTAGGCATGTCACCCCATTGCACCATTCATGACACTGAATCCCCTTCTCTGTTTACTCCTCTTGCCATTAGATTAAAATCTCTTTGTAACCAGAGGCAGTATTTTGTTTACTGGTAGGCATTTAATTTATTTAAATATAGCTTTGCAATTGACCCTTTATACTTTATCTGTTCAGAGAAAACCATATTATATAAAGAGGCACAGTGGAAATATTTTTATGATGATTTTTGCATTTTCTGAATTTTTATTTGAATAACGTGTACCTCTGAAAGGCCTGTCTCTTGGAATGAATGTAACCAATTTAGCCAATCAGAAACATTATTTTGCTCCCTTTCTTCAGCAGAAGAGGTCTTTAGTCAGTCCAAACCTCCATGGCATCTCCTACAACCGCTGTAAGTCTTAATGACCCTCAGTATCACCAGATTTTCTTTGCTTCTAAATTCCTAAGGTTTCAGTTAAGTTGCTTCCTCTTGTTCCTGACTCCATGAAAACAAAGAGCAGCTGGCCAACGTGCTTTGTCGAATAACCCTTTTTCTCTTTGGCAAGCATTATTAGGTTTCTTCTTTACATTCCATTCAAGAAACAAATGATCTCATTTTCACTGAGGTTGTATTTTAACTCTGAATCCTCTTTGTGGCTCTTTCAAAACCTCTCCAGGATCTCCTGACACTCTTGGGTTACTTATCTCAGGACTAGAGACAAATTTCTAGGCAAGGTCTGCCTTCAGCAGAGTGGAGAAGGACAGACTGTTTTGGTTTTGTCTGTTTCTTGCGAGCTATCCTCAGGTAAAGTGGCAAACCTACTTCTGAATTTCACATAGTTCTTTTCCTCTGAGAAATTCCATGTCTGTTTTTCATTTATTTGAGATATATTGATTTAATATTTTCTGAGCCCATTCCTGGGACAAGGAGCTAGATAGTCAACAGTATAAGATTCCTGGCCACAAAGAGATTATTGTAAGAGGAGCAGTTCTCAAATGTTTTGATCTTGGGACCCTTTACATTCTTAAAAATTATTGAGGACTCCAAATAACTTTCCTTTATTTGGATTTTATCTATAACTATTTAGCATGCTAAAAAATAAAAATCAGAAATTTGAAAATATTTATGACTTCATTTAGAAATAGTGCAAACTCATTACCTATTAATAATAATGCATTTTTATGAGCAATAATTATACTTCCTGATGCAAATATTAATTTGATGATAAGTGTGGTATTGTTTAACATTTTTGAAAACATGTTTGATCTCTGATTTATGGAAGACAGCTTAGTTCTCTTACCTGCTTTTGCATTCTGTCTGTTGAGATGCTGTTTTGGTTCAAGTATAAGATGTATAGCTGGAAAAAGGAGAAATATTTTAATAACTTTTCAAAAAATAGAAGATATCTTCTTTAATCCTATACCAAAACTCAATAAGTGGTAGTTCTATAAACTTAGTGGCTATGTGGAATCTAAAACTCTATCAATGACCATTTCCTGATATTACATTAAAGTTCATTGATTCAAAGATCAGTGACTCTTTTACCAATGCATTGGTGATTTGGAAGATATTGGTTTATTTAGATAGGCCGACTTCCAAATGCTGACACATTTCATTGTATTCTATCAGAAAATCACATTTACTAATGTCACCATTGATCTCAATAGAAAGGTCTTTAGGAATTGTGAAGCTTTCAAACTAATTGTGGAGGATGTAACTTTTCTAAAATTCTAATTTTCGTTTTACAGATTGAATTTTTGTTGTTGTCAACAAATACTATCAGTTGTTTTCCTTGAGGTGACGGATTCTCTTTTTTCATTTTCCATGAAATGCTTGCCAAAGTCCATGACTAAATAATCAGGTAGTTTCTCGTCATTCTTACCACATGGAAATGTTAAGTGAAAAAAAAGAAGTGACTAGTTTGCTCATCATGCAAACTACTGTACGGCACTGTTGTGTGAGACGGTGTGTGGCAGAAGCACTTTATATTTCTTACTTCTCACTTTGGTCACACTATGAAAAAGAAGTGTACTCAAGGGCTGAGATTTAATTAAAATAATCATTGTTACAGTTTCATCAGGGAATCCTTAGACCAGCGCTTTTACTGTGAGCATGTCGCAGTGAAGAATAAATGGCTACCAGTAACACTGGATGCTAGTGCTTTGATTTGTGCTAAGGAGCCAGTGGTGTTTTTTACCCACTGTTGCTTTTGTACCATCAATACCAATATCAATACAGTGAGAAAGGTAAACAATGTCTGAGTAATATTATGAAAATAGTTTTGAGTTCATGAATACTGTGAAAGGGTCTCGGGTACTCCCAAGGATCCGTAGACCACACTTTGAAAACTGGTGGATGGGAAAGACCAGTAAACAGGCGAGGGAAATGCAACATTTTTAACAATAAGCTGGGGATAAGCATAATGAAATTAAATATTAGGAGAGTTAGGAAATGGTTCTCTGACTAGGTGACATTTAAAGTAAATCTTGGAAGACAAGTAGGAAGTAGTCAGAGGGTATTAGGAAAATGAAAAAGGGAAGGTCACTGGCAAAACCTGTGTCAGTAGTGGTTTGAAAATGAGATACATGGTGTCTACAGAAATACAATGTGAGGGTGATGGCATAAGAAAAAGTGGGGGGAGTATGCAGAAGTTAATTGTATAGTGCTGTGTGGTCATAGTTTGAAGACTGTTAGGTGGCTGCTGAAGTATTTAAGAGAGAAAGCTTAGTGACCTAAATTAAGGTAATGGTATTGGGGATAGAGAGAGTAGGTGAATTTGAGAAACACTGAAGAAGTAGATGAGAGGAGTCTGAGTGTTTAGTTGGATATCAGGGCTGAAGGAGAATGGAGTCAAAGATGTCATCTTAATTATTAGGTAGGATCATCCTGTATTGGACATCCTGGAGGAAAAGTGAATTAGGGAGCAAGGAAATTAGGTAATGAGTTTAATTTTAATATGTTGTTTTCTCCGAGGCTAGCCGTCAAGACTGACTTCCAAGAAAGTATCTGAGTCTCCTTCCTACAATGGTATAGCAACATAATCCTCACAAATAAAGTTGGAGCAAAACTTGTGTTCTATTCACAGCATCTTAGAACCTCAAGGAATTTATTAGCCTGTATTACAGCAACTGTATTTCAGAAATAAACTCTCAGCACTTTTTTTCTGCAAAGTCTGGGATACTTTGGGGATTAACGTTTGATACAGCTTTTCTATACTAGCAAGATAAACACAGAACTTAGAGACATTGGAGCAGTTATTCATATTTGGGACACTTGTGCCTGGTTCCTCATTTAACATTTGCCTAAATAGGAAATAGAAAATTGTTTATAGGTATTCATGTGGGCTTGACCACCTAAAGCTGTCTGTTACCTCTCTTAGAGCTGCCCTGTGGCTTCTCACCTGCTGTTTTGTCCACCATATAATTTCCCTTCAGTCCAATGCTATTTTCCCCACTTATCTTACTTGCTCACTTAATTTCCAGTGTAATGGGATACCTAGAAAGAAAAAGAAATTGCTTCCTTACAGACTCTGCACTCCTTGAAATGAGAAAGATCAAGGTTTCCAAAGGGCCACTTGGGTGGGATAAGTAAGGATTGTCCTGGGGTAAGGGAGCTCGAAGTTGTTAGATGTCAAAGAAGTCTGGGGGATCCTCTCAGATACTGGAAGGGGGATGGAATTATTAAGTAGTTGAGACCAGCACTCAGTCCCCGGTTCCCATGTGGAATGCCCTGAGAAGCAGGGTTTGGGAGGAGGGGGAGAAAAGAGGAAAAACAGTATTAGAGACCATGGTGGTAATAGGTGGTAAATGCTAAAATTTGTATCTTTGGGAGGTATCATGGTCAGGTTCATGTGTCAACTTGGCCAGGTGGTGGTGCCCAGTCACTGGTCAGGCAAGTGCTGGCCTGTCTGTTGCTATGAGGACATTTCATGGACTTAAATCATGATTATGTCAGCAGTATCCACAGCTGATTGCATTTGTAATCAGCTAAGGGGGGAGTGTCTTCTACAATGAGTGACACTTAATCTAATCACTGAAAGGCATTTAAAGAGGATTCAGAAGAGACAGTCACTCTTCCAGCTTCAGCTGGCAAGCCTCTCCTTTGGAGTTCATCCAGACCATTTGTTGGAGTCGCCAGCTTCACAGCCTGCTCTACAGACCTTGGACCTTTACATTCCCATGTTTGTCCAGCCAGCCTCACCTGAGAGTTCATTGTGGAACTTCACCAGAGTTACCAGCTTGCAACCTGCCCTATAGATCTTGGACTCTACATTCCCGTGGTTGCATGAGACACTTATAAGTTTTATATATTAGGATATCTTCTGCTGATTCTGTTTCTCTAGAAAATTCTAGCTAATAAAGGAGATGAGGCAAGTTTGCATAGACCTAATAGAGCCACCCTCCTTTGAGGACTGGGGACTTAGAAAGTGTGAAATAAGGAAACATTGCTCTTCAACAGATATCCCAGACTCTCTGTGTATCACAGTTAATGTGAACTATCCTGGTTTATGGAGATAGTTTGAGGTTTGCTGAGAGGTAAGCCTCAATTATGACTAAGATAAGAGATAGTGAGATAGTCTCTAAACATGTAGCACTTGATTTAAGGAACCAGAGGAAAGTAACATTTTTATTTTTGCATCCAGTTTGCAGAGTAAAATTCATGTCTGTTATATAGTGTTTTGTTTTTCATTTCTACAATGAATAATTGCAACAATGAAATTAATAATAGTGATGATGATAAGAAAAATAGCTGGTATTTATTGAGCTGTTGCTATGACCCTAGGCTAAATGCTTTATATAGATTAGTTTCATTTTCACAATAAAGTTAAGAGGTAGTTACTATTACCAGTCCCCTTTTACAGGTAGAAAACTGAGACTGGAACATTTATATAACTTCCCTAAATTTATGGAACAATTAACCAGAATAGCTGCATGGACTTGAAATCTAGACAGTTACCTCCCACTGCTCTTTCTAAGCTTTATGTTACGATGTCTTCCTTTTGATGAAAACTTAAACAAGTAAATGAATACTCATTCGTAAGGAGACCTGCACAATTATTTGTGATGTTTAATGGATGTGAACTTATAAATGGGAAAGAAGTTGAAAGTATCTGTGCAATGAAGGGAAAATAGCTTTAAAATTATATAAGAAGGGCAAGTACAGAGATTTTATTTGCTATTGATAAAACAAAGAATCAGTATGCACATTTTAACAAATTATAAATTGCATTGAAACTCTCATTATTCCAGTTTTCCTCTTTCTTTTTGATACCATGCTGCTCATCTCCTGCTGTATTTTAGTTTGTGCAGTGCAACAAACCATGGTGGACCAAGTTGGCATTGACTGCCCACACCAAAGAAATAAGACCAAATATCTTTCTTTCTCTTGAACTTCAAACGAAAAGAAAAATCACCAGGTGTGGGAAATGAAAAGAAGACTCATAGATAATGTCAATCTCATCTAGCAGGCCAGGGGTTGGTAAACATTTTTGTAAAGTCCCAGAGAGTAAATACTTTTTAGGTTTTGTGGTCCAGATAATTTCAGCTGTGACTACTCAACTCTGCCAGTGTAGCATGAAAGAAAACAGTACAGATAATACATAAACAAATGAGGTGGCTGAGTTGCAGTAAAACTTTATTTACAAAAACAGGCATCAGGCCATAGTTTGTTGACCCTTGAACTAGTGTATCAAATCCAACAAAAACTCTGGGAGTAAAGGCTAGGTATGGAGTTTCTAATGGCCATGTAAGATGGAAGACAGCCTTGGCCCACAGCGTGAGCTGAGGGGGTGGAACTGAGATGATTGCATAAAGCTGAATGTTTTGCCTGCCTAAACCCTCCTTGAACAGGAAACTAGAACACTTCACCCACTGGCCCAAGGAAATAGCAAAGAGTCTCTGGGTGGATGACATTAGGGTTCTTGGTTGCAAACAATATTTGGTTGCAAATAATATTATCACCTGACCACTTTGAGCAGAAAGGAATTTCCAGAAGATCCTCAGAGCAGGGCTCTGAATCTACATGAGAGATATAATACCCACCCCAGCACAGGATGTCACTGCCAGTCATCAACTATGGTCTTTAAAACTGGTTCCCAGAAGCTCCAGGCTGCTGTTCCTGAGACCTCTGCTACCTTGTTTCCTAGAATTTTCATTTCCCTCTCTCTCCATTACATTTCCAAAGTCAAGACATGCTGACATGTCATTGTGGGAGTTCTAACTATGTAGGAATTTAGAGATATGAATTTTCTTGGCTTCTTCCTTGGGAAGGAGGGATATTCAATATGGGAAATGAACAAAATGTGAGGAGAATGTTCAAAGATGTTGAAAAACTACAAATGACTAAAGTCTATTAAAATGAAGGTTAAAATGTGTCCTTTGTGAGTATGATCTAGAGAATGATTTTATTCACATCCAGTTTTTGTTGAGATAATATTTTGTAAGTGGCCATGTGTTTTTCTTCCTGCATTAAAACCTCAGGCGCATAATATCTTGTTGAGGCACTTTCAGTCACACCAAGATTAATTTGTAGGTTCAGTTTCTATTAGTCCATCCATTTATTATAAAGTTTCCATCAATGTTTCAACAGATGGTTTTAATATTCATGACAATTGTGACCTACATTCATTATTTATTTCATTACAGGTTTCAAAATAGTTTCTAGATCTGTAATTCCTTGTGAATTTTAAAGAAGAACATTCTCTCACCTATTTGAAATACAGTTTGTACAGAAAGGCAAGTCCTTGATTTTTTTTTTGTTTTATCAGCTTTTACAATGAATTGGTACTGTAGCACTTTTCTGATTAGCAATGAGTTTTGTTTTTTTTTACATTTTTTAGTATCATTATAATTTCATGAATTTTTAACACTCCTCTAAATACATGAATTTTTTACAACATATTTGATGTGTTTCAATGCATCATGTTCATTTTTTCCTTTTCACAAATTGTACCAGGTTTTGGCCAGTGAAACCTCCTCCAATTTGGCCCCTGTGGTCACATTCGTCTTTGGTAGAATCCTTGCTTCCTGGCCTAATAAGATAGCTCAGGCTCATTTCCTTTCTTAGACCTAGACAAGCAGTTTTTTCCCAAGAGCTCTGGTCCTTTTTGGAGGGAATAGTATTTAGAGACCTGGGTTCATTGCTACTGATATGTCATAACTTCTCAGTCTTCAGTTGACAAAGCAAGAAGATTTGCTTTTCTCAGCAAAAAATGTGTTTATATTGATATTTCTAATTAAAAAGTGCCTCTTTAGGGCAGGCCATGGTGGCTCAGCAAGCAGAGTTCTTGCCTGCCATGCCGAAGACCTGGGTTCGATTCCTGGTGCCTGCCCATGCAAAAAAAAAAAAGGTACCTTTTAAAACTGAGAATTGGTTACACATATAGTGGTGAACTGAAACAAATTTTTTGAAATGCTGAGTTTCCCCAGAGATAGTAACAGTAAATGTAGCTACTATACTGAGACTCTGGGAACAGAGGGAAGAAAGCAGTGCAAGAATTTAGGAATTTAGAAGAGGGGTCTCAGGGATTTAAGGCTCAGACGTCTGAGGAAGACACTAAAGGTCATTCCTATCATAGGAACATGGTAAGGCCAAATGCAGCAGCTGAGGGGACATATTAGACCTTATGCCAATGTCTCTCCAGCCATTTTAGAGATTTAAAGCCCATTGTTTAGGTGAGTCCTCAGGAAAGGATTAAGGGGAAACATATTCTCAGAATTCTTGTGGGTTGATTAGTGTTTGTGGCCTTTATAATTGAAGTCCAGAATGGCTGGATACAATTGCTTACATTAGCTCACATTGCCTTTCCTTCAGTGTCTTATATTTGTTGCACCAGTATTTATTTCCTGGCATGAAATATTACGAAGCAAAGTTAAAAAAACAAAAACAAAAAACAAACAACTCTCATGGCCTATCTGATTTTCTTTCCCTAATAAGCAACTTCTTTTTTTTTTTTTTTCTGGCTAATGGCCCAAAGGTTATAATGTCTCAGACTAATTCTGCATTGTTTCTCCTAGATTCACTTTGTATCCTTTCATAGATAGTTTCAGATTTCTGTTTTTTATTTTGGTAAAATATTCTTAATTATAGTATTTGTTCTATGTCATTGCTTGGTTTTCCTCTTCAGGAACCGTTGTATATACATGTTGGCTCTTCTTTGGCTACCAGTTGTATTTGCCACTCTCTCTTTCAAATGTTTTTTATCCGTTTCTTATCTTTCGATTGAAAATTTTCTTTGTTTTTATCTTCTGCTTCTCTAACCCTTTGATTGTAAATTTTGTGTTTTCACCTTCTACCCCTCTTATTACTGTTTGCTGCAATGTGCATTCTAGTTCTATCAACTCATATTTTAGTTTTCTTATTTGAATTTGTGTTGTTCTTTAATATTTTTTATTATATTTAAAATTACTTTTAGCTTGCTTTAAAATAATTGGTTATAGTTTCAACTGTTTTGTGGCCATAACTTTTGGAACGCTTTCAATATCTGTAGGGACGTTTTTCTATTCCCCCTCCCCCTTTTTTGACATTAGATGTAATTCTGTTTATTGCTCATTTTTGTGTGATGACGTCAGAGTTAATGAACTTTTAGGAGGACAGGGTGGGTCACATTAGCATTTCAGTTCACAGTTCTAAAGCTTCCTCTCTTTTAGTCTTTGTCAAGTGTTCAAAAACTCAAAATTCAATAAATATGACCTATGTTTTCTGATATAGTCTATCTCCTTTCCTGTCTCCTACTTTATTTGTATCTTCCTTTTCCTCTGCTTCTATCAATTTTGACCTGTTATATTTGGAATCTGTTTCTAGCACTTTCTCCTCAGGGTGGGTTTTAGTTGGTTAGTTTTGATCACTCCTATATCTAGAGCTTCAACCCGTTCAGCTCTTCCTATGAATGTCTTGTAATTTCCTATGAGTTTTCAAAACTCTTTGGATTACTTTTTAGCTCATCACATTTTCTAGTAAGTACCTATTGAGTATTTGGGGATTCTTTTGTATTCAGGTCCAGCAGTTAGCCCTTTGCTTGCCTCTTACAATCCCCGCCACAGATGTTGATACCATGATTTGTCCACAGACCCTTCCTCTTTGGAGTTTGTCAGGATATTTTGTCAAAGTTTTGTGGTAAATTTTGCCTAGGAGTTCTTGGTTCTATAATCTGAATTGCTCTCCATTTTTCTAATGGGACTGGGAGGGGTGAAAAAATGACACTGTTGCTACCTCTGCCTGCCAAGAAATTCCTTCTAGTTCATGTTTACTTGTTCCTTGTTTTACTTAACTTTGTTTTCATATTCATAGTGCTTTTCTCTTATGCTCAAAATTTAGTTCATAAAAGCATTAATATAATTACTTTAATTATCTTACCTTATATCCATAACAGCTCTAAAATAATAATAAAACTACTACATTGATTAAATTACAACATTCAATTTAAGATTTCTTTGTATTTATTATTTACTTTAGAATGGGTGACAAAGTTATCTTGGTTTGGCTGGGCTTTCCTGATTTTAGTTCTGGAAGTCTTGAATCCCAGGAAACCCCTTAGTCCTGCGGAAACTTGGATGGTTGGTTACCCTCATATGTTATAGAGGTATATGGTCAAGATACTCTATTTAAAATTTACTTGAAGTTACTCATTTTTACGTATAATATGCTAGTAATTTGACATACAAGTAGGTTCATTTTGTTTTGTGTTTTTGTTTGTTTATACATTCTTCAGTTGACAGTTAAATGTATTAAAAAATTTTTATTGTGATAACGATTATACAACTCAAAATTTCCCATTTTTACCACTATCAAGTGTGCAATTCAGTGGTATTAATTACATTCACAGTGTTGTGCTACCAACACCACCATTCAATACCAAAATGTTCCCATCAATTCCAATAGAAACTCTACATCCATTAATCACTGCATCCCATTGCTACCTGACTCACCTACTCTCCCACCCCCTACTCCTTGGCCCCTGGAATCTGTAGTCTACTTTCTGCCTCTATAAATTTTCTCATTCTAGGTATTTCATTTAAGTGAATTTATACAATATCTGTCCTTTTGTGTCTGGTTTGTTTCACTCAGCATGATGTAGTCAAGCTTCATCCGTGTTGTAATATGTATAAGAAATTATATTGATGGATACTCGGATTGCTTCCTTCTTTGGGCTCATGTGAATAATTCTGCTATGAACAGTGGTGTACAAATAACTGTTCATGTCCCTGCTTTTAATTCTTTGGGATATATACCTAGAAGTAGTATTGCCACAGCATATGTTAATTCTATGTGCCAAACCATTTTCCATAGTGACTATAACATTTTATAATTCTACCAACAATGTATAAGGGTCTCAGTTTCTCTACACCTATGCTAATGCTTACTATTTTCTATTTTTTTTTAAATAATTGCCATCTTAGTAGGCATAAAGTAATAGCTCATTGTGGTTTTGATTTGCATTTCCCTAATGACCAAAGAAGTTGAGCATCTTTTCGTGTGCTGAATCATTATTTATATATCTTCTTTGGAGAAATATCTATTCAAGTCATTTGCCCATTTTTTAATTGGGTCATTTATGTTTTTGTTGTTTAATTGAAACACTTCTTTATATATTCTGGATTGCAGCAGTAATCACATTGAAGGAAAATCCAGGACCAGATGCCTTCACTGGTGAATTCTACTAAACATTCAAAGAATAATTTACACCAATCATTCTTAAACTCTTCCAAAATAATTGAACATCAGGGAACTTTTCCTAATCCATTCTGTGGGGCTAGCAATCACTGATATTTTACACAAAGACATTACAAAGAAAAGAAATCTTTAGACCAGTTTACGCTATAAATATAGATTCAAAAATCCATGTACTGAATCCTACAGCATATTAAAAGGATTATATACCATAACTGTGCTGGTTTGAAAGGATGTATGCTCCCTACAAAAGCTATGTTTTAATCTAAATCCGATTTCATAAAGGCAGAATAATCCCTATTCAATACTGTATGCTTGAAACTGTAATCAGATCATCTCCCTGGAGATGTGATTTAATCAAGAGTGGTTATTAAGCTGAATTAGGTGACGATATGTCTTCACCCATTTGGGTGGGTCTTGATAAGTTTATTGAGACCTATAAAAGAGGAGACATTTTGGAGAATAAGAAGATTCAGAGAGAGCAGAGCAGAACGACATAGCCATGAGAAGCAGAGTCCACCAGCCAGTAACCTTTGGAGATGAAGAAAGAAAATGCCTCCTGGGGTGCTTCATGAAACAGGAATCCAGGAGAAGAAGATGGTAGATGATGCCATGTTTGCCATATGCCCTTCCAGATGAGAGAGGAACCCTGACCATGTTCACTATGTGCCTTTCCAGATGAGAGAGAAATTGTATGTTCACCATGTGCCCTTCCACTTGAGAAAGAAACCCTGAACTTCGTTGGCCTTCTTGAACCAAGGTATCTTTCCCTGGATGCCTTAGATTAGACATTTCTATAGACTTGTTTTAATTGGGACATTTTCTCAGCCTTAGAACTGTAAACTAGCAACTTATTAAATTCCCCTTTTTAAAAGCCATTCTGTTTCTCATGTATTGCATTCCGGCAGCTAGCAAACTAGAACAATAACCAAATGGAATTTATTCCAGAAATAATTCTGTTCCTTTAGTCTATATGTCTATCCTTGTGCCAGTGCCATCCTGTATTGATAACTGTGGATGTGGAGTAAGTTTTACAATCAGGGAGCTTGAATCCTCCAACTTCGTTTTTTTTCAAGATGGCTTGAGCTATTTGGGGCCCCTTACCCTTCCATATAAATTTGATGTTTCCTTTTTCCATTTCTGCAAAGAAAGTTGTTGGAATTTTGATTGGGATTGCATTTACTCTACAAATCACTTTAGGTAGAATGGGTATCTTAATGATATTTGGTCTTCCATGAACACAGAATGTCCTTCTGTTTACTTAGGTATTCTTTGATTTCTTTTGGCAATGTTTTGTAGTTGTCTCTATAAAAGTCCTTTACATCCTTGCTTAGATTTATTCCTAGATATTTGACTCTTTTAAGTCCTCTTGTGAATGGAATTTTTTTTCCTGGTTTCTTGTTCTGATTGTTCACTGCCTGTGGTTAGAAATACTACTGATTTGGGGGTGTTAATCTTACCCCATCACTATGCTGAATTCATTTATTAGCTTTATTGTGGATTTTCCAGGATTTTCTTTATATTGGATTATATCATATGAAAATAGGAAAAGCTTTACTTCTTTCCAATTTGGATACCTTTTATTTCATTTTTTAGCCTAACTGCTCAGAAAAGAACTTGAAGTACAGTGTTGAATAACAATGGTGGCAGTGGCCATCCATGCTTTTCTTGTTCCTTATCTTAAAAGGAAAGTTTTCGGTCTTTCACCATTGAGTAGGATGCTAACTCTGGGATTTTCATATATGTCCTTTATCATGTCGAGGATGTTTCCTTCTATTCCTAGTGTTCTAAGTATTTTTTTATCAAGGAAGGATGTTGTGTTTTGTCACATGTCTTTCTGCATCAATTAAGATTACCATGCATTTTTTCTCCCTTTATTAAGGTACAGTATTACATTCACTGATACTATGTTAAACCAGCCTTGCATATCAGAAATAAATCCTACTTGATTATGGTATATAATTCTATTTGCTAGTATTTTGTTGAGTATTTTTCCATCTACATTCTTAAGAGGTATCAGCCTGCAGTTTTCTTTTCTTGTGGTGTCTTTGTCTGGCTTAGGTATGAGGGTAATATCGGTCTTGTAGAATGAAGTCAGGAGTGTTCACTCCTCTTCAATTTTGTGGAAGAGTTTGAGCAGTACTGGAATTAAGTCTTGGAATGTTTGGTAAAATGCCCTCTGTGAAGCCATCTTGTCCTGGGCTTTTCTCTGTTAGGAAGTTTTTGATGATTGATTTAATCTGTTTACTAGTAATTGATTTGTTGTGATGTTCTGTTTTTGCTTAAGTCAGTGTAGGTCATTTGTGGGTTTCTAAGAATTTGTCTGTTTCATCTAGGTTATGTAATGCATTGGCACACAGTGTTATAGTATCCTCTTATAGTTCGATTAATTTCGGTGGGTCCAGTAATGTCCCCCTTTTCATTTCTGATTTATATTATTTGTATCCTCTCTCTTTTTTCTTTGTCAGTCTAGCTAAAGGTTTGCTGCATTTATTGATCTTTTCAAAGAACTGACTTTTGGTTTTGTTAATTCTCTCTATTGTTTCTTTGTTTTCTATTTCATTTATCTTTGCTCTAATCAATGTTATTTCCTTCCTTCTACTCCTTTTGGGTTAAGATTATGCTTTTTTTTTTTTGCCTAGTTCTTTCAGTTTAGAGTTTAGGTCTCAGATTTGATGTCTTTCTTCTTTTTAAATTATGCATTGTGAGTTAGAAAATACCCTCTCAGCATTGCTGCTTTCATAAGTTTTTTTATGTTATATTTTAATTTTCATATACCTCAAGATATTTCCTAATATTGCTTCTGATTTCCTCTGTAACTCAATGGTTGTTTAAGAGTGTGTTGTTTAATTTCCACACATTTGTGAGTTTTCCATTTCTTCCTTTGTTATTGATTTCTGCTTCATTCTGTGGTGGTCAGAGAATGTACCTTATATGATTTCGATATTTTTTCATTTATTGAGAATTGTTTTGTGATCCAACATATGGTCTATCCTGAAGAATGATCTGTGTGACCTCAAGAAGAATGCATATTCTGTTTTTGTTGGGTGCAGTATTCTATATATGTCTGTTAGTTCTTGTTGGTTTAGTGCATCATTCAAGTTCTGTACTTCTTTACTGATCTTCTGACTAGATGTTCTATCCATTATTGAGAGTGTGTATTAAAATCTCCTACTATTAATGTAGGGCTATAAATTTCTCCTTTCAAGTTTCTCAGTATTTGCTTCATAAATTTTGGTGCCCTGATGCTAGATGTATATTTATAATTGTTATATCTTCCTGTGAATTGTCACTTAATCAGTACTTAATGGCCATCTTCATCCCTCATAACTCTTTTGACTTAAAGTCTATTTTATCTAATATTAATATAGCTATCTGTTTTGGTTTTCTAAAGCTGTCAGAATGTAATATACCAGAAATGGACTGGCTTTTATAAAGGGGATTTATTAGGGTAAAAATGTACAGTTCTAAGGCCATGAAAATGTCCAATTAAGGCATCTACAAGAGGATACCTTTACTCAAGGAAGACCACCATGTCTGGGACTTTCTCTATCACACTGGAAGGCACGTGATCACATCTGCTGTCCTTCTCTCCTGGTTTTTGGTTTCAAACAGCTCCCGCAGCTTCTGGCATCTCCTGGGCACTCTCCTTCTATATCTCCAAGCATCTGTGTCTCTTGGTTTCATCTCTGTCCTCTGTGTCAGCTCTGAGCTCTCTCTATGTTTTCTGCCTTTTATTCTCTTCATAGAGGACTCCAGTACAAGGAATAAGACCCACCTTGAATGGGCAGGGTCACATCTCCATGAAAACAATCTAATCAAAAGGTCCCACCCACAATTGGTTGGGTCATATCTCCATGGAAACACCCTAATCAAAAGTTCCCACCCAACAATAGGTCTTTCTCCACAAGACAGAAGTAAAAGAACATCGCTTTTCTGGGTATATAACAGCTTTAAACTATCACACCATCCTAGCTTTCTTTTGGTTACTGCTTGCATAGTATATTTTCTCCCCTTCTTTTCGCCCTCAACCTTCTTGTATCTTTGACTTTAAGGTGAGTCTTTTGCCAACAACATATAGTTGGGTCATGCTTTTTTATCCATTCTGCCCATCTCTGCCTTTTGACCGGAAAGTTTAATCGATTTACATTGAAAGTCACTACTGATAAGATAGGACTTTCTTCTGCCATTTTGCTATTTTGCCTTCGTAAATCATATACCTTTTTAGTCCATTAATGCCTATTTTTATATTTATTTGATTTGTTTGTGTTGTACCATATTGAGTACCTTCTAATTTCTATCTGGATATAGTTTTCATCTGTTTTACGTATGGCTACCATGGGCTTAAAATTTAATATCCCCAATATGTATATGACCTATAATCTGTATAGATAACAATGATATTTGATTTGATAACAACTATGTTATCAAATGTGTTAACTTCAGTAGCATGCACATATATCTTTCCTATACTTTGTTTCTCCACCATATTTTTCTATTTGTTGCCACTTATATCTTGTATATTTCATGTATGAAACCATAGATTTATCTTTACTTTTAATGCATTTGTATTTTAGCACCTGTAGGAAATAAGAAGTGGGTTTACATACCAAACAATACAATACAATAGTAGCATTAATTATAATTGCCCGAATGCTTACTTTTACCACAGGTCTTTATTTCTTAATGCTGCTTTGAACCACTGTATAGTGTCCTTTACTTTCAATTTGAAGAATTTCCTTTAGTATTGCTTGTAGGACAGGTCTAAATGCGATGAACTCCCTCAGCTATTGTTTTTCTGAGAATGTCTTCATCTCTTCCTCATTTTTGAAGGAGAATCTAAATGGATATAAAATTTTGGGGTAACAATTGTTTTGTTTCAGCACTTTAAATATTTTAACCTACTGCCTTCTTGCCTCCGTGGTTTCTGATGAGAAGTTAGAACTCAATCAAACTGAGGCTTTCTAGTACATAACATGTTGCCTTTCTCTTGTAGGTTTCAGAAGTCTCTCCTTGTCCTTTGCATTTGATAGTGTAATCACTATTTGATAGGGTGTATTTTTCTTCATGTTTATCCTGTTTGGTGTTCTCTAAGCAACTTGAATGTGCATATTCACAAAGTTGCTAAGTTTGGGAAGCTCACTGTCATTATTTCTTTGAACATTCCTTTTGCCCCTTTTCCTCTTTCTTCTCCTTCTGGGACTCTCATAATGCATATATTGGTGTGCTTGGTGGTGTCCCATAGCTATCTTAGGCTATTTTTGCCTTTAATATTTCTTTTTACTTTTTACTCCTCAGTTTGACTCATTTCAAGTGACTTGTCTTTAAGTTTGCTAATTCTTTCTTTTGCCAGCTCCAGTCTGCTCTTGAAACCATCCTGGGCATTTTTCATTTCAGGTATTGTGGTCTTCAACTCCAATAGTTCTGTTTGGCTCTTAAAAAAAAAATTAACTCTTTACTTAGACTCTTATATTGGTCACTCATTGTTTTCCTAATAGCCTTTCATTCTTTGTACTTTCCTTCATCTCCTTGTACATCTTTAAAACCAGTTTTTGTTTTTGTTTTTTTGTTTTTTGCATGGCAGACACTGGGAATTGAATCCGGGTCTCTGGCATGGCAGGTGAGAATTCTGCCACTAAGCCACCATCACAACACCCTCAAATCAGTTTTTAAAGGCTCTGTTTGGTATGTGCACATTCTCATATTCTTCATTGGTGCTTTCTGGACTTTTATCCTCTTCCTATGGGTAGACCATCATTTACTATTTCTTCATTTGTTTTGTGCTCTTTTGTTGCACACTGTATTTTTAAGCATATTAACTCATATTTATTCCCTGGTATGTCTGTTTTTTGATTTTGTAACCAGCTGGTGATAAGATAGGGAGTTTCTAGAACTTCAGCCCTCCTATCAGGAAGGTCTGCCCAAAGTGAACGCTGTGTGCAGAGTTTTCCTCGTCTTTTGTGCCTCTGTCTTGTCCTGGGCTTTTTCTTGTTAGTTTTTTTAGAGTTCCCTGTTTACAGGAGGTTGTATGTCCATCTCTTTCCCAGAAGAAGACCTCCCTCTCTCAGGTGTTTGAAGCCAGCAGGCCATTGTCCCAGACTGTCTGGGTTTTTAGTTTTTCTACTCCTTTTATTGTCTCAAGTTGCTTTTGCCTGGAGGCAAATTCTGAGAGAAAGGGAACCCTGGAAAGGACTTTCCCAAATCAGTATTTCCCAGCCAAAACAGGACCTGGGACCAGTTCCAAAGTTTGGGGAAGAGGTCAGCAAGGGAACTAAGAGCTTCTCCAGTGGCTTTCCAAAGCTGAGCTTCCTAGTTTCCTTCACTAGCTGTCCCCTGCAGCCTTGAGGAGGCCCTTTGTCTTTAAATCTCTACCACCTCCACCCTGCCTTGGAAAGATTGAAACATTGGCTACTGCCGCCTTTGTCCAGGGTGAGTTGAAACAATAACTGCCCTCAGAGCAAGGACCTACCAATATGAATTTGCTAGTCAAAAGCCATGAACAATGATAGACCATGCCCACCCCTGGTCTTGGGGGAGAGAATTTTAGGTCCCTTTACATCACCAGCAGCTAGCCAGTGACTGGACCTATGGCAGTCTGCTGCAAGAGTGGAGAATGGGCACTAGTAGCTGCTATGCAGAAAGAGCAATTTGCTGTTCTTTCTATATTTTATCAGTCTCCTCTTCCCATTCTTTCCTAGACGCTGCACACTGTTCTTCTGGACTCCAGAGTTTCAAAATAGTTGTTTCAGACAGTTGTCTATTTAATCATTGTTTTGGTAGAAGGAGTGAGTCTGGGAGCTCCCTACCCCACCATCTTCCCCAGAAGTCTTTCTTCTCTTTCTTTTTTTGTCAGTTTAGGAAAATTGTGTGTTTCAAGGAATTTGTCAATTTTATCTAGCTAATTTGATTTGCTGGCATACTGTTGTTCATGGTATTCTCTTACAATCCTTTTTATTACTTCAAGATCGGCAGTAATTGTTCCCAACTTCATTTCTGATTTTAGTAATTTGCATCTTCCCTCTTTTTTTCTTTGTCTGCTCAACTAAAAGTTTGTCAATTTATTGATTTTTTCAAAGAACTGACTTTTGGTTGCATCAGTTCTCTCAATTATTTTTCTATTCTGTGTTTCATTTATCTTTGCTCTAATATTTATCTGTTCCTTCTTTCTATTAACTTTAGGTTTAGTTTACACTTATTTTTCTAGTTCATCAAGATGTGAAGTTAGGTAAATGATTTGTAATCTTTCTTCTTTTTTAATGTAGGTACCTACAGCCATAAATTTTTCTCTGAGCACTGCTTTTGCTGCATTCCATAAATTTTCATATATTGAATTTTCATTTTCATCTTTCTGTAAGATATTTCTGATTACCCTTGTGAGTTCTTTGATTCATTGGTTGCTTCAGAGTATGTTTAATTTCCACAAATTTGTGAATTTTCCAGCTCCCTCTGTTATTGATTTCTAGCTTTATTCAGTTTTCATTGGGGAGACGCTTTGTGTGATTTCATTCTATTTAGGAGAGTTGACTTACATCTTTGATTAGTTGTTCCAATCTCTGGACTTCTTCAGCAATTAGTTTT
Source organism: Myrmecophaga tridactyla (assembly GCA_004026745.1). Lineage (NCBI taxonomy): Eukaryota > Metazoa > Chordata > Mammalia > Pilosa > Myrmecophagidae > Myrmecophaga > Myrmecophaga tridactyla. The sequence goes on along the minus strand of PVIY010004075.1, from coordinate 5 downwards.
CATTA
>PVIY010004074.1:0-107848 GCA_004026745.1 Myrmecophaga tridactyla | reverse complement strand
TATTTTAACTTGATCTACAGTATCTTTCATTTCCATAAGATCTGCTATTTTTCTATTTATTCTTTCAAATTCTTCTTTATGCTCTGATAATTGTCTTCTTGATATTCATTACAGCTTTAACCACCCAATGAATTTATTTAGGAGATTTGTTCGTACATCTTGGATTATTTTTTTCCAAATTCTGTGTCTCCTCTGGCTTTTTAATTTGGTTATTTGGTTAACCATGTCTTCTTGCATCTTCATATGTTTTGTGATTTTCTGTTAGTTTCTAGGCATTTGATTATCTTGATAAGGTTAATTTGAAAGTTGATTTTCCTTGTTCATCTAAGACTTTGTAATTGCTTGGGTTTGTGTTGAAGGTTTCCTTTAGCTCTTGGTTTGTCAGTAGTTCCCAGCCAAGCCAAGACCAAGGCCTCATGCAGGAGACTCAAATTTATTCAGCAGTCTATTAAAATTGTAGCAGCTGCTTCCACATGCAGTCATGATTGAACAAATTCAGTCCAACCTCCCAGACATAATTTTTCAGCTTTTTTATCCAGGTCCTCCTTATATAATATAGAAGTCCATCTCTGATCTCCTGTAGCCTGGAACCAATGTGCCAGTCATTTTCTCTAGTCCCACAGTGGAAGTGTGAGTTCTGCTTCTCCTGTTCTGCCATCTTCCCCAAACTCCCCTTAACAAATGGAATTTTAAAACTTAAAGCTATGCAGCATTTCTGATGAAAATAATTTTAGGCTACTAAAAACAAGCCACAGCAGAAGTAAAAAATACAAGAAAAAGAAGCATTTGTGCTTTCAAGAGGTTTCAATTTTGCAAAAGGTAGAAAGAGGTATAGTGTTGTGTTTGCTTGAGGGTTCTTCTTGTTAAATTATGATCCACTATTTTATAAATATGTTACTGGTCTTCTGTTTAAACTTTAAAAGACAGGAGAGAAGTAAACACTGGTAAAAGTTCATATTTGTTATAGTACTGAAAACAAGTTGCTTTATAAATGGAAATGTGTGAGTTTCTCCTAAGTTGTAGCTGTTTTTACATCATTACTTCACTGAATCTTCAGGACGGTACAGTGAAGCTACTGATGAGGAAACTGTGCTCAGTGGAGAGAGAAGCTATTCAAGGTCACACCACATTGCTGAGTTATCGACAGAGCTGGATTTCAAAGTAAAGATTCCTGACACCATTTATAATATTTTCCTTATTATGACAACACTGAACTGGGAAAATAATGGTAGTAAAGTATCAGAAGAGACAGAAATATCTGAAATGTAAATTAAGAAACAAGAGATTATAAAAGAGATTAAAAGTATTAAAAGACGTGCTAAAATAAGATTTTCTGTTTCTTTTTAAATTTCTTACATGAAAATTCTGTCTGTAAAAAATAAAAATCTAGATAGCATAAATTTATTTTAACATTTTTAAATTGTAAAGATGTTTACATTTTTGAAAATAGCCATAAAATGATATAAAATATTTCATAAATTTCTATATATTTTAATAAAAATAACTTTAACTGGTAATATATTCATGAAATATAATTTAAATAAATGAAATATATAATTTTAAGAACCAGTTGAATCCTGTATCACATGTTTATAATTTTCAAAATGCAGTGGATTGTCAATATCTTTGTTTTGATCAGCAAATATTTTAACTAACATCTCCGTTTTTGCCATCATGTAAAGCAAGACTGTGCTCTCCAGAAAATATCTACCTCTCAGTTTTTTCAAAAATTTTCCTTTCTCTGTCTTTCACTCCTTCATGATCTGAACAAGTATCTGCCAATTGCAATCTGACTTAAAGAATTTGGATTACATGTTTTTTCTGTGATTTGATATATTGCAAGGAAGAAGACTGATTGTACTTGAGTAATAATTTGGAGCCAGAACATAAATAAGACTTTTTTTTGAGTTAGTCTCTAGTTTTTCAAAAATTCAGAACAAACTTTTTAGCAGAGATAATAAAATCTCTGTTTTGACAAATCAGGGTGAATAAGAGGACATTTAATTTATCAACAACTTCTCTATATGCAATGTGGTAAGCTTGAGTAATGGGAAGTAGAAAGAAGTATAATACAGAGTCCTACAGAAGTTTATATTCTATGGGAGGTAGAATTGCTTGAATACAAACACAGCAATATGAGTTAATTTACAGCTTTCTCCATAATTTGGAACATGACAATTTGCCCAGTGAATGGAAGCAATGATAGAATCTGAGCTGAGATATTCCTAAATTACAAACATCCTTTATGAAGTCTTTCCTTGTGAAAATAAAATAGGACAAAATAAAATAAAATAAGTGATTTTTCATTTATTGGATGGACTCTGAAAAGCTACTTTCTACCACTTTGCACAGCGTCGTGAACTTGCAAAGTATTTGATAAATATCTTAAATAAAATAGGTGAATAAAGAGCAAAGTGCAGGCTGCACGCTGAAGAACGAAGTTGCTTTGGGAGGCTGGGCCACAGGCTCCACTTTCATCAAATCCTTGCGTCTTCACAACATCTCTGAAATTAGTGGCATTAACGCCACTTCACTGATGGAATAACAAAAACATTGCTGCTTGTTCAGGTTGCCACAGATTGCAGGCCAGAATAAGAATTTAGATAATTCAGACTGGAATGTTTATGCGCTTTCTACTGAACCATTGTTACTCATTGTTACTGAGCTTTTTTACTTAAACGTTTAAGTGCCATTCAGGTGTTTTATAGACCCTCTGGTGACAGCCACACCAAACGTCTCCTTAAAGCCTAGCTACATAGCCTTCCATAGGGATCCCCCAAAGGGAAAAAAAAATTAAGATTATTCCTCTGATTTTCAAAAATTCTGGGAGGAGATATGGACTCTAGAGAACTTGGCTTACTTGAGGCCATTCATTTTTTCTAGGCCATTTTAGAGAAAACACCTTCCAAAAAAATAAAACTTCAAATAGTGAAATGTGTTCTCTTGACCACATATTTAAATAGCATATGCTAATCTGGAGATGGTACTCATTAGTAATTAATAAAAGGAAGAGACTAATATGGTTAGAAGCTTTATCACCTGTTGCCTGTGTCCTGCATCATTCGGTGCCCTAAGGATGTGAATATAGGCTCAGTACTGGCTTGCCGTCTTCCTTCCTGCCTACCCACATACGTCATACCTTCCTTCTGTCTCTCCCTTCCTTCTTTTCATCTATCTTTCATTACTTTTCTTTCATTCTCTTTCTCACTTTCACACTCATTTTTTTCTTATTCTTTCTTTCCCATGTATGTCCCATCTCTTCCTCTCTCCTTTGCTCTCCTTTCCTCCGTACTCACTCTCCCATCCGATTTCCCTTTTACTTACTCCCCCTCATCAAATGCCCTCTTTCAAGCAAAAGCATTTCTTTATTGATTCTATGCAGTATCAACATTCTCTTTCTGAAGCTGTTTTTTCCTCTGATATTACTAGTTACTTGGCTCACTCTTAAATGTGCCTTTGGTGGTTGATGGAAATAGCTGCAGCTTAAAAGCAAAGTTTCTGATTAGGCAGATATTAAAATCATTACAGCAAGTAATTTCTCAACTCTGGTTGAGCCAAGATTTGTTTTGTGTTGCTGACTGTTCTATAGTAAAAACTGCCACCAAGTGAACAATACTTTCCATTCTTAGCACATTTAGAAATTATGTAAATTAAAAGAGGAGACAAGAATATTCTGATGCACTTGGGTATGTGTCTCTGTAATGGCCACAGTTGTTCTATTTATCCCTTTAAATTGTCAGTATCAGAGGCTTCCAATGGAGAGCCCAGATTAAAAAGGCAAATGAATCATAAATAAGCTTGCTCATCCTCTCTGCAGTTGACTGTCTGGCTTTTTGCTTTAGCTATATTTGAAATACACGTCTGATAGACGTTAATACCGGTCTTGGAAGGGATAATGAATAGGGAATGCAGCCATTCATAATGGTAAGAGAGACTTTAAGTATTAAGGCTTTTAAATTGCATTCAGGATCTGACATGTAGGATTATCTATATTTAGAATTTGAGGTATCAAAATATCCATGAAAATAGCACCCATAAATAAAAATAGTTGTTTGAAATGTGACTGCATCCTTCAAATCAACAAGTAAATATTTTATGCATTGACATCAGATTTTATCAGTGGTAAATGAAAGTATGTTTTTGTTGTTAGTTTAATCTTGCTAAATTTGCATTATCAAATAGATCACTAAATAGACAAACATGGTGAGACCTAGTGTGAGGCAGACAATGTTGATTATCTACCCAAGACCCCTTCATGTCCCCAACATCCTCATCTTCTTTAAATGTCTGCATATAATTAGTCTGGAGATGCAGCAGTTATCTTGTAACCAAGCAGTTATCAGTGACATATTTAAAGTGGTATGGTGGAAAGTTGGAAACTTTAGAACACCTAATGAGCTTCCAAATTAACTTTGGAACAGATAAACTCTGAATGTTAATGAGATAGGATGAGAAGATGAAGACCTTTGTTAGAGATAATGACTTCTGTAGTTTACTGTGAATTGATTGTATTCCTGTGATCTTAGAAAACAATTTTTGTCCCTTTTACAGCAAAAATGTGAAACACCTGGTTGAATTTTGACTTATCTAGTATAGCTGTGACTTTTGGTGATCCCTGTAACATCCCCCTTGGATCAATGCCCCAGCCCTTTGTCTTTATGCAAAAAAAAAATCTAAACAACTCTACCTTCTCCAAGGACCTGGCAGAATTAAGACCCTATTGTCTAAAGCTGTGATCCATATAGCATATCCTCATATGAACTTTGTATTCATTCTTTGGCTCACTTTCACTGATCTTTCACTCCTGATCCCTAAGTCTTTCAAACAATATACCTGCATCAATATTGTTGTTGCAAACTAGGTAAACTCAAACTAATACTCCTACTACCATAATTTCAGGATTTGAAATTGAATAGTTGTTCACAGTGATTATAAATACATAGAAATATTCAAATGAGGCAAGACCTGATTATTCTTAGGTAAATTAACCAGTTGTAGATTAACGTTTGCTAGCATCTACTGATCTCATACCTATTTGGTGAAGGAGGATGGATGAGGACAGGCATGGAGAGGTTGGAAACCAGTGCTAATAAATTGATGCTTAGGGAATAATCACTACCGGGAGTGAAATTGGATCCTAGATCTCTGAGTGTCCTCAACTGCAATTATTCATTAAACCTGTTAGATTTCTCCTATGCTACTAAGAATTAAGTGTAGTTTTAGTTTAGTTTCAGCATGATTTAGAAATTTGTGAGCATTTGCATCACTCTCTATTTGCTCCACCCACTTCCCCGGTCCCTGAACACCTCCTTTACTATATAGAATATTACATCATTTGATTGGTTTAACTGGATCAGATAACATGTGTAATCACCATGTGTGGACTTTACAAAAGTCTTAGAAATATAAAATTCCAACATTAAAGAGTTTAGATGATTTTAGCTTTTGAATACTCTTTCATAACTATGCCACTTTGTAACTGTTGTGTACCTCGGTACAGCCATGTTCTTTAATCCTGATTCAATAATTTTGTTGGGACATTTTTGATTGTTTCCATGGAGACATGACACACTCAATTGTAGGTAGTATCTTTTGCTTAGATGGTTTCCATGGAGATCTGTCTCTACCCATTCAAGGTGGGGTTTCTTCCTAGAGTCTTTTAAGAGGGAACCATTTTGGAAAAAGCTTCAGTGCTGACAGAGCCACCAGTCAGAGACCTTTGGAGATGCAGAAAGAAAATGCCCTGGGGAAGCTGTTTGAAGAAGCTGTAGAGAAAGCAAGCAGAGGTCACCATGTGCCTTCCCAGCTGAGAGAGAAACCCTGAACTTCATTGGCCCTTTCTTTGGAATTAAGGTATCCTTATCTGGATGCCTTAGTTTGGACAATTTCTACGGCCTTAAAACTGTAAACTTGCAACTTAATAAATTCCATTTTTAAAGACTTTCCATTTCTGGTATATTGTATTCTGTCAGCTTCAGCAAACTAAAATGATAACCAAAAACAAACAAGGCATATAATATAAAACAAATGAATAGGCTATTAAAGTACAAATATTGCACATTTTATGAACTATATTTTATAAAATTAATCCAGACTGAACCCAGACATGCAAACAATTCTGAAGAACTATCTGTGTTTATAATGCATTATTTCCATTATGGTAACTTTTCATAGAAATGTCAATGTTTTGCCTTATGTATATTCTCTACTAAAGTTAGGTACTGTTTGGGGGCAGGCATGTGCCTGGTTTATCTTTGCTACACTCACTGTTTATTAGCATAGCTTTTTATATTAATATTTATATCTTCACCCCTCACCCCTCTAAATTTCAAATTCATATTTCTTCTGCCTACTTTGCCTCTGTACTTGGACACCTATAAGTAACTGAAGCTAACCATGCCTACATCCAAACACTTAATTTTCCCTTAAACAAAATATCCTTCCCTTTGAACTCCATTCTCAGTGGATATAAATTTCAGGTTTTTGTTCATTAGTCCAAAAACATTGGCACTCATCTGTGATAAAGCTCTCTCCTTCCCAATATACATCTAATCCATAAACATTCCATTAGATTTTCCTTCAAAAGTGATCTACAATTTGACCAATTCTCACCACCTCCAACCTTTTCACCATATCCAAACCACCATCCCATTGAATTGCTGCAGTAGCTTCCTCATGGATCACCTTCTTCTCACACCTCCTTCTCTGTTGTCTACTCCCAACTCAGTTTTCGGAGCTTACTGGCTTACAGAGTATTAAGACTTTTACAGTCTTTCATGATTTGGGCATCTATTACCTCTCTGACCTTAACTCCTGACACTTTGTTCCTTGTTTATTCTGCTACAGCAACATTTCTTCCTTACTGCTCTTTGAACATGCCAAGGATATGAATGACCCAGGGCTATTACACTTGCCATTTCCTTCTGTCTGATATGTTCTAACCTTAAGTATCCCATGGCTTGTTCCTTACTTTCTTCATACATCACTGTTTCAGTGAAAGTTTCTCTGGGTAGCCTTTGAAGATCAGAATCCTCTCACCATCATCCTTTATCTACCTGCCCCTTCTTTGTTCTTCTTTGTACCAGCTATTATAATCTAAACTATGGCGTGTATTATTATGCATCTCCCTTTTATGTATTTTACCTTCTAATTCATGGCTGTTTTATTCTTTGCCCTGAAACTGATAGCTAGTATAGAGTGGGTTCTTAATAAATAACTGTTGAGGAAATAAATGAACTATTTCTACTGATAATATAAAGAGGTGTTATTAATAAAGACTGTGACAGGAAATAGAAGGAACACTTGAAAAGGTTTAAAGAGAAAATCTAGTGGAAGGACTACTTAGAGTGGGATGGGAAGACTTAAAGGAAACCATAAGCAATAGTGGGAACGATTTGTCTCTCTAGTCCTGAAGGGTCAAGGAGGAAAGCTATTCTTGGAGCCCAGGGATAGGGATGCCCAACTGGAAGTGAGACTGGAGGGAATGCAGTCTCTGCAAAAAACATAGTGAAGCAGGGAATGTGCAAGGTCTTTCCTTTCCTTTCCTTTCTTATTTCTTTTTGGTATCTCCCATTGTCCTTAAGCAATTCTGCATTTGTGGGTAAGGGAGTGTGAAATGTGCAGGCTGTAGTCTGTGGAGGTCAGGTACCTAGGGCAAAAGCAGGGCAGAAAGCGTGGGAAATGGGTCTGCTGGGAGAGAGGAAGGAGGTCAATGGAAACTAATCAACCAAAGGGGTTAAAATCCTTTAAGTTGTTTATGTATCTGGTTTTTTTTAATTGTCTACCTGTCCTTCAGCCTGAGATACACCTCTACTTCCAGGGCAGGCACAGGTGGGAAGAGGGTTGGAAATGGACAGGATTGTTACTGAGAAAACGCAAACAGTGATAAAGGTGTCTCATCAGCTAATGGAATTCACAGAAAGGATTTTGCAACAAGACAGCAGACCTTGAAATGCATTATTTGAGGAGAGATAGGAGACTTTCTAACTTCTTTCAGCAAATCAAGAATCAATTTGGATCCAGGTCATAACATCTTACATGATATAGAGAAGAATACTTTTCACTCCGTTACTGGACCATGAGGCAAACACCCTAGACTAGGAGGCTGAAAAAGCAAGGGAAGAGAATCCCATTCCAGAGAGAGTGATGTGTGTCTGTTAAGTGCAAAGAATACTGAAGGCAAGGATTTCTCCACATATTCAAGTATGGTACTCTGGAAGATAACATTGCTGCACCAAGGGGCTAGTGAAAGGAGAGATTGAGTCTGCATTCCTTTGTGGATGTTTCCATTTTCTCCTAGTAGTGAGGGTAGCATGCAAGTTAGCTAAAGACCTGGCTTAGTAGGTTGGAAGAGAAGGAGCATCACAGGAGAGACAAAGGGGATCCATAGGCAAGGGCTGAAGTGTGGACAGCTGGGTTGCGACAAAGGGAGTCACTGCCAGATATGGAGTCATGGGAGGGCCCCACTGAGAAACAAGCCACATCAACCACAGAGGACTACCCTGGTCAAGCTCATAGAGACAAGACCACAGATAATGCCAGTTTGACACCAACAGAGTGCCCAGGGATGGGCCAATCACTTTTCAACTCAGAAAATGGTACAATACACCTAAATCATTTTTACTTTATTAGAGAAGTTGTGGGTTTACAGGACAACCATGCATAAAATACAGGATTCTCGTATACTACTCCACCACCAACACCTTGCATTGGTGTGTAACACTCATTGTACCTGATGATAGCTCATTTTTATAATTGCACTAAGTCAGTTTTGAGACCCTCTTCATTTGATTGCGTGTGTACTGTAAGTCCATCATACCAGCAGACACTCTCGGGGTGGAAAAGGGGCAAAGGAAAAGTTTTAACAGACTGGGTATTTATCCCAAAGAAAATCAATCTCCTAAAAGTATATTTAAAATTAAGAAATTAAACTGAGATGGCCAGATGTTCAAATTTTGACCTCCAAAATTTAGTTTTGATTTCTTTTTACTCTTATTACCCAGTGGTGGCATGGAGAGTAATAAGAACCCCAGGAGGATGATGATGTATCATTTTTAGGGAATAACAAACCACACTTTTATGCATACTTGAGTATATTATGAATAACTCTGTGACTCCAGAAGAACTAGAAATGCCATGTAATGCTACATACCACATATATACTTTGAAGAATATTCACATTTAAACTTGTGCAGGCTCAACTATGCATTAAATTCACTCTTGATTCTGTCAGATCATTGATTTGACATTGATCTGATTTGACCATATTTAGATAGATGATATCAGCTCTAATATTGAGGAAGTAGACAGTGCAAAGTAATTAGTCACAAAGCCCTTTTGTAAGCCTCCAGTATAATGAACTCTGTGCAAATTAGCCTATAAGCATAATCTCTCCCACTTTAATTTGATTTCTGAGCTCCAGAATTAGGAAGGCCATCAGTGAGATCCGTTGTTATTTTGCCCAATATAATTAGAGGGTCAGCAATTTGATCTTGCCTTGATGACAAAACAATTATCTATGGCATCCCCTTTCCCATGTAGGAAAAATAAAAGCCTGGGCTTACTTAAGCTTCTTTTCTAATTAAGAAGAGATGGTCCTGGTTTCACAGGGAAGGAATGAGCATAGTATAAATGTCAGAACTGAAGCTCAGTGTGAATATAAAGCATATCCTGGGTAGAGGGAATCACAGCCACAGCAGTCTGTGATTCTCCTGCTCTCACTCTATCATCCTCCTGTCTCTCTGTATATGCCGTCAGCCTTTTCTTTTATCTCCAGCTGGTGTGGCTGCTGCTCTCCCTCCCACCTGGTTCATGTTTGCACTATGAGCTGATGTATGTGTGGTTATTTCACAAATTCCCATTCTTTCAGGTAACTGAGCTGGGAGTTTCCTAAAAGAACTTCTCTGGCAAAATTCTAAAGAAAACAGAAATTCAATGCAAAAAAATATTACATGGTTGAAAAATGAACAGGTTTGTAAAGCATGGAATTCTCAACCAAGTCAGCCTCAAGTCCTATCATACTCTACTTGCTTGGTAAAATTTTTCAAGGAAACCCCATTTCCTTTTTTTTAAAAAAAAGATCTGATCCTTATTTATCTCCCTTACAAGGCAACCCCTCCTCTGAAATAAAAAAAGAGATTCATAACATACATTAGGAAGGTGAAGTTATCAGTTCTTACTAAAACTAGATTCCTAGAGCCAGAGTCCTTCATTATGCGAAAAACATGTATGTGGATATTTGCCAAGACAAAAGTAGCTGTTCTAGTTTGTAAGCTGCCAGAATGCAATATACCAGAAACAAAATGGCTTTTAAAAGGGGGGATTTATTAAGTTGTAAGTTTACAGTTCTAAGGCCAAGAAAATGTCCAAATTAAGGTAAAGACATAAAAATATTCAAACTAAGGCATTCAGGGAAAGATACTTTGGCTCAAGAAGGTTGAAGATGTTAGGGGTTTCTGTTTTGGCTGGAAAGGCACCTGGCGACCTCTGATGGCTTCCTCTCCAGGCTTCTTCAATGGCTTCCCCAGGGGTGTTTTCTTCCTGCATCTCCAAAGGTTTTGGTTATGTGAGTTTTGTTGGCCCATTTTCCGAAATGATTCCCTCTTAAAGGGCTCCAGTAAGCAACCTCACCTTGAATGGGTGGAGACACATCTCCATGCAAACGATCTAATCAAAAGTTACCACCCACAACTGGGTGGGTCACATCTCCATAGAAACAATAAAAAAGATCCCACCCAGCAATACTGAATGAGGATTAAAGGATGTGGGTTTTCTGGGATACATAATAACTTCAAATAATAACTTCAAACTGGCACGTAGCCATGAGACTCTGGGCAAATTATTGAACCTTGCTGATTAGCTTTTATCTATATAACAGGAATCAGAATACCCACATCATAAAATATTCTTAAACTTACTGAAGTATTACTTAGCCTGGTGTTTAGCAAAATGTAAAAGTTCAAATATGTTAATTATCATAATTATTTTTGGTGTTATTCCTAATCTTCTGGAGAAGAAATTCCCTGTGAGATTTTTGTTCTCTCCAGGTATTTTCTGAAGCATACTGACTAGCCAAGGTTAATAAGTCAGCTTCACCTGTTGTTTTGGGTAAGTAGTATGTCTACTAAGCCCTCTCATGTTTATGTGTCCTTTCTGAGTCACTATGTAATCTAGAGAGACACCTTATAGGTACCATCTTGTCTTTACAAATACTACACTGGACCTTCCACATTGAATCTTCTGCTTTGAGCTTTCAGAACAGAATGGAAATGACTATTGACCCTATGTCCACTGAGTTGTTGGTAAATTGAGGTTATTTTAAAACATAGTTGTACATTCTTTGACATTCTTCCCCTTGAAACATAGGGTTTGGGTCCTTTCCTCTTGAATTAGTTCAGGCTGGTTACTCCTTCAACCAGGGAAATGCACTAGAATTGACTCTGACTACTAAAACCAGCTGATAAAAAACCAGGCTGCTTCCACTCTGTTTTAAGAAGTCCTGAGCTACCCTAAGGCAACTGTGATGTGAAGAAGCCCAAACCAAAAGGAAAGGCCACTGGTAGGCACTAGGAGACAGTCCGAGATGAGATCAGCTATGAAGTCATCTCAGCCCAGCTGCCAGATATGTAAAAGTAAGCCTACAGATAAGGTTAGCCTCCAGCCATTGTCCTATCCAGATGTTTTGAGCCTTCGCAGCTGAGGCTCCAGACTTTGTGGAGCAGGGACAATTCATATCAGCTGTGCCCTGTCTAAATTCCTGGCTGGCAGAATCTGTAAGCATAATAAAATAGTGATCGGCTTCTGCACTGAATTATGGGACAGTTTGTTATGCAGAAATATGTAACAATATATCAGAGTTCACATTGATCTTCTTGGACCTGAGAGGTTATTGACTAATTATAAGTTAAGAGGTTTAAAAAGAAATCTATTCAAATGGTCCTAAAGAGAGCTGGTGGTGGATTGCTTCAGGGGTACCTAGCATGAGATAAAATATGGAATTTGAGAAATTAACTTCAAGAAAGTCTAGCAGCAAGTTTAAGGAAGAAGTATAAGGGCAAAATTCTAGTTTCCTAAAGAATAGGATACAAAAGAACATATCAAATAGGAAAATAATGCATACATTTAAGCAACATAATCCAAAGGCATCCAGTTAATACAAGTAATCAATTACTGAAGAACCCACAAAAATATTGATTGGGCTCTGAGCTACATTGGTCAGACATAGTCTGTGTATTTTACCAATTGTCACCAAAATCTTGACTACTGTCCAGGAGTTTTATCTGTAAAACTTAGATATTTGAAGTGCCCTAGGACATTTAAAATATACAAGGAGGTTTGTGAGAAAATGATGGTTCTTCCATGCTAAGCATGCATCTTCATCAAAAATTTACTTCAGCAACAAAATAAAAAAAAATAGTTTTCTATGTAAAGCTTCAAATACAAGACCCACAGAAAACATGTTAGCCAATTAAGGCTCTGTAATAGCAGCTGTCACAAGAGAAATTAGTTCAATTTAAGGATGGTGTCAATCAATGGTAAAAGCTTGTTTTCACCGAATTTCTCAACTTGTAAACATTCAAATAGACACCAAGAATTCCAATTGAAAATCCAAGTAAAAGTATGACTTTTGAAAAATCTTTACTTTTTAAAGTCTGAGTTGAATGTTCAGTAAATGAGTACAGATGCTTTTTCTAATAGATCTAGTTACAGATAAAGATTCATTGTACCATGTGTACATAAAAACAGTACATAAACATTTATCATGCCTGACTGTAACACCAAATTTGAAATCATTTGAAGCCCATTACTTTCATTGTAACATCAAGAACATGATAGTTTGTGGTGCTTAGGTAAGAAAATACTCATCCTTTGCTATTCTTACACAGATTTTGTTTCTCACAATTGGCTGTTGAGACCCTGGGCTTTTACTGGGTAATGGTGTACCACCAGCTAAAGTCTCTGTAGTATAAAAATTAGTGTCTGTGCACAGTGTTCTTTCTTGCACTTCTTGCAGGAAGCACACAAAGGATGCAAGTTTGGGACTACTACTTATATTATTCACTGGTGAACAGATGTGCAAATTTAGACCAGAATCTCTTCTGCAAACTATATCTTCTTAGAGTTATGGGAAAGTAACCTGAATGTGGTGGGGATTGAGAAGCAATGGTCCTTTGTTTCTTGACTTAAGTCATAGTCTTCAATCAATTTTTTACCAGAATTCTGCAAAATGGTTTATAAATTTGTGACCCACTTGATCTTTCCTATCTGCTTTACCTAAAACAGAAGACCCAGATTCAGAAGAAAGCGTGGGTGCTAGGATTAGTCTTAACCTCTTAATAAGGGCCTGAGAATATTGTACAAAGCTCTTGGAGAAGATTTGTCCTGCATATCCAGAATAAAGGAAGGGTGAAATTTTTTGATTGCCAGGCCTTGCAATCCTCTTGCTCCTTGAAAGTCAGGGTCTTGGTTCCATAGTCTGGCGGTTGGCTAGAAGAAAGTTCAGAGGCAACATCTTGAAGATTGTTTTTTTTACAGATAGCAACTGTATTTGATAATAGCATTAAAACATAATTCTTGAGTATATATTTTATATGCTATAGAAGTGTATCTCACTGGCAGTTTTGGAGATTGAGAAAATCTTTTCTGCCTAAATATATAATGGAAGGTAAAGAATCAGAATTTATCTTCATATGTCCCCCAAACATAATTTTTAATTTTGTTTTTAATATTCAGATTTAGATTGTATTTCTTCCCCATTTCCCAAATTCTTATGGTTGGAACAAATTGGAGATATATGCATGTTTTGGTTTGCTAATGCTGCCAAAATGCAATATATCAGAAATGGGTTGGCTTTTACAAAGGGAATTTGGTAGGTTACAAATTTACAACTCTAAGACCATGAAAATGTCCAAATAAGGCACCAACAAGAGGATAACTTCATTCATGAGGGGCCAATTTTATCTACAGTTTCTCTGTCACCTGGGAAGTCAAATGGTACATCTTTAGGCTCTTGGATTCCAAAATGCTTCACACAGCTTCTTAGTCTTCTGTGTCTCCAAATAACTGTGTCTGAATTTTCTCCAAAATATTTTCTTCTTAAAGGACTCCAGCAAGCTGATTAAGACCTACTTTGGATGGATGGGTCACATCTCCATGGAAACAACCCAATCAAAAGCTCTCACCCAACAATAGGTCTGCCCCCACAAGATTGGATTAGAAAAATATGGCTTTTATAGGGTACATAAAAGTTTAAAATCAGCACAGTACATTTATGGATAGTCCAGTATTTCCAGAAGGTATAATGATCTTGACATTTCGGTCTCTCAAAAGCTCTTTACTGGCATGTTTCTATTTTACTTATTTTCTTGTACTTTATTTGTCCTTTTATAAAGGACAAATGATGCAAAAGTGCATCCTCAAATTATTGAATTTATCCGAAAATTGCTTCCAGGTATTCATATCACTTTTTCTCTATCTCCAAACTATATAATCAATATCACTAAAGACCAAAATCATGAAGAATTTTAAATTGTTTAGTTTTTATCCTCATTTTCCATCTGACCATATTGCTTGTCTATACTGCACCAATTTATACTTACTTATTTGTCTAGTTTAGACCACTAGTAAAATGTGACACTCTTGTCCATTTTTCATTTTCCAGTTGCCAACATAGTACATAGCCCAAGATAGGCACTAAATATGTTTTGATTGACCTCAATAAAGATATATACCAAGTGTTTATAATTAGCTTGAGGGTAACAAATGTGTCAAAGGATCACATAATGATACATTGCTACTTAACAGATCATAAGCACTCATCATAAATATTGTATATGTAGATGGCACTTCTAAGAAGCTTGAAATGAAAATTGCATAGTCATAAACTCAATTTATGACTTAAAAATAATTTATTTTTAACTATGATAAAATATATATAACATAAAAAAGCATTTTAACCATTTTAAGTGGACAATTATTTAACATTAACTACATTGACAATTCTGTATAAATTTTACCAATATCTATTTTCAGACTCTTCATCATCCTAAACTTAAACTCCTATTCATTTAGCAATAACTCCCCATTTCCTCCTCTCTCCACCACTGGTAACTACTATTCTGCTTTCTGATTCTCTATGAATTTGCTTATTCTCAGTATTTCATATAAGAGAAGTCATACAGAATTTTTCTTCCTGTGTCTGGCATGTTTCACGCAATATGATGACTTCAAGTTTCATCCATGTTTTAACATGTGCCAGCCCTTCACTTTTTGTTTTGGCTGAATAATATTCCAATGTATGCATGTATCATTTTGTTTATCCATTCAGTGTTCAAGTCTTTCACTTGCAGTATAATGAAAATACGTGGTTGGTCTTTGTCCTCAGTTCCTGGGGAAGCAATCTCTGAATCTTTGGAATTTCCTGGGATAGTAGTGTCTTTTTTAAGGTGGGCCAGATGATACGTGATAGTTCTTAAGCCAACAAGATAGCAGGGAGGGACCAATTGCACCTGCAGTTCTAGGGTAGGGGTTGGTCCCACCAGAAATACCAACCATGTGATTATGGCTTTGGGACTTTGAGCCCCATCATTTCAGCTGCTTCTCCCTGAATTCTGCAAATTGAATTCCAAAACATGCCCAGCAATTGCAGCAATAATGCCTACATAATGAGATCCCATATAAACTCAGAAAAGTTGAAGCTCCAATGAGCTTCCAAGATTGAGAAAATACATCTTTGCTGTGCTGGGAAGGTGACACCTTCTCTGTACAGTGGAGAGGATGTGAAAACTTGCATTTAAAACCCTTCCAGACTTCTCTATGCATCTCTTCTTTGACATATTTGTATCATTTTTTCTGTAATAAAACTATAATCATAGGTGTAGTACTCAGTGAGTTCTGTGAGACATTCCAGGATATTATTGAACCCAAAGGGATGGGAGGGAACATTGAAATTAGTAATGAGTTGACCAGAAGTCTAGGTAGCTTGGGCCCCAGAAGGCAATCTTTTACAGAATTGCCCTTAATCTGTAGAGTCTGGCCCAACTCCCAGTACGTGGAGTCAAAATTGAATTGGATTGTTTAATTTGGCAGTTCTTACTGTTGATATAAAATATTTTTGTTAACCTTTCCACACCAACATGGTTAATTGTATTCTTAAGTGTTTTTTTTATATGCTATTAGTAATTTTTTCTTGATATTTTTTCAGATTTTCTAGTACAAGTTTATAGAAACTCAACTGACTTCTGCAGGTTTATCTTATTCCTACAACTTGCTTGAATTTGATTATTATTAAGTTTCTTGTGGATTCTTTGGAATTTCTTATATGTAGGATCATGTTATCTGCAAATAGGGATAATTTGACTACTCTTTTTTCCAATTTGGTTGTGTTTTATTTCTCCTACTTGTTCAATGGCCCTGACTAGAACTTTCACTATAACCTTGAATAACAGTGGTGACAGCAGGCATCCTTGGCTAAGTTCCTTGTCTTGGGGGAAACTTCCAGTTTTTCCCCATTGAGTATGGTATTTGCTATGGACTTTTCATAAATGCACTTTATCATATTGAGAAAGGGATTTGACAAAATTCAGTATCCTTCCATGATAAAAAACATTTCCAAAACTTGGAATAGAAAGGAACTTTCTCAATGCTTTCTTCCTGAAGACTGGCTGCCGGTTATCCTTGGCTCCTCTGCCACATGGCAAGGCATATGGCAGCATCTGCTATTCTCTCCCTTTTCTTCCCAGTTCCATTGCTTTCAGCTTCTTGCTTCCATGGCTTCCTTTTTTTATCTTCATCCCATTTATAGAAAACTCCAATAAGATTTTTAAGACCCATCCTGAATGAGGTGAGTCATGCTTTAACTGAAGTAGCCTCATCAAAAGATCCTACTTACAACGGGTCCACACCCAAACAAATGGATTAGATTCAAGATTATGCTTTTCTGGGGTATACACAGCCTCAAACCACCATGTCACTTATAATCTTTTTTGTTTATGTAAGGTCAGAAGCAATGTACCCACTTTCATTCTGATTTTAGTTATTTGTGTCCTCTCTCTGTATTTTTTTTTTTTTTTTTTTTACATGGGCAAGCATTGGGAAACAAACCCAGGTCTCCGGCATGGCAGGTAAGAACTCTGCCTGCTGAGCCACTGTAGCCCACCTAATTGCATTGATTTTTAACTTACTTGAAAATCCCCCACCTGTGCTCTTCAGAGGGAAACACAAGTAGGAATTTGATAACAGCTAAACCATCACCTAGCCAGAGAGATAAAATTATTTAGTTTTCTTGTTTTTCACATACCAGAAAATCACAACAAGAACAAGGACAAAAGCATGCTACAAATAAATTATATAACCCCAGTGGTCTTTAATTTTAATATTGTTTGTGTAATGTATGATTTTATATAGTGTATCCTTGCATAGATTTGCATTGTCTATATTTGAAGACTCCATTAATTCAAAGTTTTGCATGGCTTCAGTGAAAATTAAGAAAAATCTTCAATTTAATGGTAGCTGAATGAGATTGCAATATTACTTCCTCATTTAATGAAGAGTTTTGCTGTTCTTTGGATGAGTGTATAGCACGTTGGTTGATGTTTTGAAACTAGAGGAACATGTTTGCTTCCTTCTATTGTGTGCTAGGATTATTGTCAGTTGTATATAACTGAAACTTGACTCAGTTCTTTAGCCAAAGAAAGATTTTTTTAAAAATCTCTGCAATCGATGTGGTACTGGCTTCAAAGATCTCAGGAAGGCAAATAATGTTATTAGGCCCATTTGCTCTGTTCCCCTGTCTGTCTGTGTTTCTGTATCTCCCTTCTGCTCTCTGCTTGCTCTTTGTTCTAGAAATTGCAGTGGGTATCATTGCCCAAGAAAGTGAAAACACACATCCTTTCAATATAATAGGCTAAAAGGAAAAACAATTCTCTCAACCTGAAACTGCATATAAAATACTAGAGAAGAAATCTAATTTGTCCAGTTTATGTCTGTCACTCGATATGTTTACTATGGTATGTAGTGATGTTGAATATATTAGTTTTCCTATAATTAAGCAAGTGTCTACTCTTATGTCAGAGGATTTGAGAACTGTGTTTGACAATTAACTAGAACCTCAAGGAGGTGGGGTGGGTAAAAGGTTGCTGTGGAGAAAAATACAACACATGTCCTATAGAGAAAACTAGTTGAATGGTTGAAATCATCACAGATCCACAAATATTGATTCATCTTTAAATTACAATGAATTAGAAACATCAACATGACATCATCTGAATGAACTGAAATACTAGTGTGATGGTAGACTGTTAAAATACAGATGAAGTGATTTTTCAATTTATGAGTTCATTCATTCAGTCAAGCATGTATTTATTTGCTTCTGCCAGAATTTAAGTATGATCCTAGTCTTAGTTCAGTTTATTTACTCTACACCAACATTTTACTCTGAAAAAGTTCAAACTTACAATAAAATTGATAGAATGTGATGATAAATATCCACAAACTCTTCACCTAGAGTCACTAACTACTAATATGTCTTAACAACTGTTGATATCCTACCTTTCTTCCTATCTTTCACTATCAGCCAAAACTTTGGAAGTAATGAAAGACATCATGAACCTTTACATCCAAACACTTTAGCAAGCATCTCATAAGAATAAGGATATTTGCCTATATAACAACAGAATCAGTTTTGAGCATATACTAATAAATATTCACTCAACAATACAATCTAACATATCGTCCATATTTAGTTTACCCCAGATGTCTTTTATCACTACTATTCTAAATTGAAAAGCCAATCATAGTGATGCATTCTATTTTTTGTTTCATTAGTTATTTTTCATCTAAGCCAGTCCTCTGCCCACCTTCTTTTGTTTTTATGACATGTAATTTTTTTCATTGATTTCGTGCCAGTTATCTTATTTATCCAATTGTTTCCTCATTATTACATCTGGGTTAAATATTTTGGAAAGAATTTGACAAGAGTGATACTATTTGTATCTTATTGCATCAATTTGGGAGGCATGGATCATCCAATTTCTTTAGATTGGTGGTGTTGAGTTTGGTTCATGGTTTGTGTGGTGACCATCAGAAAGTGTAAAAGTAGTCTTCTTTTCTCTTTGGCATTAATATGTAGCATGTAGGGTGGTTATGTAGGTACTCAGTTCTCCACAAAATTTTTCATCAAATGATTTTAGCATCTATCTATGGTACTTACCTGAATCCACTGTTACATATATTAGATAGAATTGTCTAGAATTCTGTGAAAAAAACTTTTCATTTTAATTTCATCATTATTGCTATTACTATTATTACTGCTATTGAAAGTTACTTAAAATAATTCTTTTATCTCTATTTTCATGATTTCTATTTCATACAAAGTTAAGTTTCTTAATTACTGTTTGTTGTCAATGTTAGGTTTGGTTTTCCTCCTGGTTTTGCTTATTTTATATTTTAAATAAAGTATTTTTTTGGTTCAAAATGCAAAACAATTCTAAATGTTATGCTCAGAAACATTACAATCTTATTTCCATTTTCTCCTTCTCAATGTCCATCCACTTTCTGTAAGTAACAGTTATTATGTTTCTGATTTATCTTTCTATGTACTTTTTTGCAAAATAAGCAAAACAGCACACATACCAAGACATGCATACATATACATATTACTTCTTTTTTTATCTCACACAAAAGTAGCCTGTTATATACATTTGTTTGTACATTGTCTTTTTTCATTTAATAACAAATACTGAAAACTACTCAATGCCAGTTTGTAAAATTTTTCTCCATTAAATTTCTCTGGACTCCACTGTGTGAATACACTATTGTTTATTCAGCCTATTCTGTATGGATAGAATTTACATTGTTTGCAATATTTTGCTTTTCCAAATAATGTCATAATGAATTGTCTTGTGCATAAGTTGTCTCATATTTGTGGAAGTGTATCTTCAGGATACTCATAAGTGCAATTGTGGAATACAAAGTTCAATGCATTAGCATTTTTTCTGGGAAATCTTCAAATTTCCCTCAATAGGAGTTCCATCATTTTACACTGACTAGCAAAGTTAAGATAATGTTTGTTTTCTAGAGATTTACCTAAGAAGTTTATTGTTACATTTTTAAAAATTCTTGCCAATTTGTTCTAAGATGAGAAGTGTTTCTTAGTGAGTTTTTAATGTCCATTTCTCCTACTATGATAAAATGTCTTATGTTTGAGAGACATTTGTCTACAGTTTTCTGCAAAGAACCTTTCTTTGCAGATTTGCCTGTGATGTTGCTTGCTCCTTTTTTCCATGGAAATGCTTTAATTTTTAATTTTGATCTAATTCTAGAATTACATAAAAGTTGGAAAAATAATACAGATTTTCCCTATACACCTTTCATAGTGCATCCCCTAGGAGCTATTATCTTACGTGACTATAGTACAACTATAAGAACCAATAAATTAATACTTTATTGAGCTACAAATTATATTCAAATTTCACCTGCTTTCCTACTAATATCATTTTTCTGTCCCAGAATCCTGTGTGGATACTTTTGGTTTTTGAGAGCTATTTATGAAGGAGATTGGTACTTTTTGCTGTGATATAAGTTCCCAATATATTTTCCCTAATTGTCATTTAGTGTTTGTTCTTTCCCTCTGAATATATTTCTTCCTTTCTCTCCATGCCCCTTCCTTATCTCTAATTGTTATCTTTTTAACCCAACTTTTAGACCTCGTCTTAATTATCTAACTGCTCTTGCAGTTCCCTCTCACTATTTGAATTTCCTTCATAGCATTTATCAACAGTTGTACTTTTATATTTATTTGTTTGTGTTCTGTCTCCTTTCACTGAACTCCAAACGCCATGAATTTAGGAGATGCATTCAGTCACCACCATGCCTCCAAATTCTGAAGAGTATCTGCCACATCCCGTTTACTGTTATCTGTCAGGTTCAATGAATAGATGACCAAGAAATCATACCATAAATGGAATTCAGAATGTTAAGTTTAGAAGAAAGACGATTAAATAACGACATGATAGACATTTTCAAATATTTAAAAAGTGATTGTGTAGAAAATAAATATTTCCTGTATGTAATTCCAGGGGCTAGTTAGGAAGGTAAAACCTTGCAATGGTTTTTGTGTTACCTAAAAATGTTTACCTAATGTTATTTCTAAAGCTATTGCAGGGGAGGGGAAAGCTGTCTGACAATGGAAGGGTCATAGTCCATAAAGTGTTTTGAAAGAAAAAAAAAATGAATTTAAGGCTGGCAGGGAAGTTGGAGAGGAGGCAATGCATAAAGTTGGCCTGACTAAACCACTGCTCCTATGAATGCTCCCATAGCTAAGTTTCTAAAAATACATGAAAAGGAACTTTAAAGGTAAGTGTGGATATAACCATTCTTTTGGAACAAAGAAGTAATTCAGTATTAGCCCAAATGAATGAACTCATGATAGTGAAATATTAGCAATTTAACAGCTGAATGAGAACATATTTTTGATAAGGGATATTTCTGGTTACCAGAAAAATAATACGATATTTATAATCTCTTTCTCTGTTTATTGTTATGGATGATGCTGAATTGCCTGAATCATGGACTAGTAAGATGTACTTATTAAAAAGTGAAGCTATTCGCATATGTTATCTGTCTTTCTTTTTCATATAGATAATACCAACTATAATCATATTGGAATTGAGCTTGGGTTTTGCAATTTATATATGAGTTAATGGAATAGAGCTAAAACCAAGTTCTAATGCCTGAAACACACATTCTGTATTGAGAATATCTTCATTGAATTCAAAATACTTGGAACAAAACACTCACGCACATCCATGAAGAATGAGGAACTTATTTAATGTTTATTCTCAAATTTCATGGACTGTCTTTCAGGAAATAATGTGTCCCACTAACTTTGCTGATGTTGTCATGGCATCCCAAAGTACCCTCAAAGATATTCCATTCATAGAGCTATGTATCTCTGACTCATGGTCTCATGTTTACTCATGAGAAATTCAGTGCTAACATCTAACTAAATGCTTATTTGAAAGATATAAACACATTAAACTTAGTATTAAAGTAACAGACCTGTGGTAGAATGAGACCTCTTGCCTTAATCACCTCTGTCCTTGTGAGAGTGCCTGCATGTTCTCTCACATGTGTTCTTGATAAATTTTCTACCTGGTTAAAAAAAAAATAACAAAAATAAAAAATATTTTAAAAAGAGACATATCTACAAAGCCTGTGAATTATTAAATCAAATACTGAAACATAGGGGCTCTTTTGCACATGGTGGTTACCAGGTTGGAAGGGCTGGGCGTTTTCCAGTTCTATAAGGCAGACATTCTGCATTTAACCATATGCACAACAAAATTCTACAATTTTAGAATGTGTTCTACATTTCTTTATTTCATTGTGTTTGCTGCGGAGGGTGAGTTTGCAAATGCACCTGCAGTTTGATGTTTATAAAAATGGCAATTATGATGATGTACCATTGAAATAAAACTTTGCTGGATAGAAATTAAAGAGTGAAAACAATGATCTGCTAAAAACTATTATTTTGCCAGGCATTCCATTCATCAAAATTGCAATTAATCTTTTCCTCTCCATTGCCATTGTGGTTAAAACAAAGACCAGTAATCTCACATCTGGTTACAGATTCAAAAAGAGAACACTTCCTTCTTTCATAAAGCTCTGTAAATGTTGTGTTTGCATTGTTTGATAAAATAGTTAAAATTCTTTAGTGTTCAGTGTTTTATATTTATTGTGATGTAGACGCTGGATAATTTCCATCCAAGTAGGGAAGCAGTGTTTGATTAAAAATAAATGATTTACAACAGTCTCCAATTGCCTTGAAATATCTGCAATATTAAGATTTGTTTTAAAAAAAGTCAGTGTATTGCTGGCATTCACTTTACATTTAATAGGAAATAATGAGTATTTTTGTATAGAGATTGAAATCCAGAATTTGCCAAGATTACCACTTATCCATTTATCATGTCATTTTACTTGTAATCCAGTCCTTTATTCAAAATGAAACACCTTAGCACATAAGTTCTTTCATATTCCCTTGCCTTGCTGGTCCCTATAACCTTTGTTTTTTCCCATTCATTTCCTCCAGCCACCAACACTAATTCAGTACACAGAGAACAAGGCTGTATCTGTGGTGCTCACACTCAAACAGTTCACCGTGGCTCATTGATCCTCGCTTTCCTTCCACCATCTCCCAATTGGACAGCACTATTAAAATATTTCAATATTATCTCTCTTGATCCTCCACTTTAACTAGAGCCCCTTTCCTTCATCTCACCATGCACCAGCTCCTTCTTCCTTCTATCATCCCTCAAATACTACTCAGCATTGCAGGGGACTTACAGAAGCAAGACCCATATCAGTACACATCAAGCTCAAAATATATGGACTTGATCATTTCATAGTTCAAGAATTTATTAAGTATAATTTCTCTACCAGGCCATATTCTAAGTACTGGGGTGTAACAGTAAACAAGATAGACAAGCTTATGGTCACATCAAGTGAACTTATAGTCACTTGAAGAGGAGACAGATGCTAAAGGGATAAACAAAAAACAAGACATGTAAAACTGTAAAAAAAATGTTGTGAAGGAAATATACTATGTTATAAGAAATATAACTTTAGTTAAGGAGAGAGAGGATGTAAAAATCTTTAAATAGTTACACCCAGAAAGGCATTTCTGAAGAGTGGCCTTTGAGCTAAATACTGAAAGCTGAAAAGGAGTTCACCACACAAGATGTTGGGAGAAAGAACTTCACAAGGGGAGAGCAGTGAGGACAAAGGTCCTGGTGAAACAAAGAGGTTGGCATGTTCAAAGAATAGAAAGCAGGTCAGTGTGGCTGGAGCACACAAAGAAGAGCTGTAGTGAGGTGATGCTGGAGCAATGGGCAGGCCTGGATCTTCTAAGACCTTGCTAAGCTTTGATGAGAAGTCTGGCCAATGATCAAAAGCCAGCTCCTCTTTGTTTCCTACATACAATCTTCAGCATCCTTTTAGAATGGTACATTTCTTAGGGTGGTTCCCCCACCTACACTCCTTTGTAGAAATGTGTCATTGAAAAGCATTCCACAACAAAAACAGAATTTCGTAATCCTTTTTATTCCATACTGCTGATGAAAATCACGGTTTTCATGAGGAATACCATAGTTACTGGTGGGCAGTTAACTCTTCTACTTTACTGCTTAGTGCCTGCATGCTTCTCTATTGGTGCCAGTTCTGCATAACCTTCAAAAGCTGTTTCAACAAGGAATTGAGGAATGTCAGCATTTAGTGATTGCCCACAATCACTAGGCACACTTATAAAGGCTCAGAATCCAAAGTTAGATCTAATATGATTTCTTTGTCGAGGAGCTTACAGTTTCAGAAAGAAGCCAGACATGAAAACACAAATCAACTTAAAATGATGAAAGATTCCACAAAGTATTCAAAGGAGAGTCACAGGGGAAACACCTGAATAGGCAAAGCTTTTTGAGTGGCAGTCAAGGAAAAGACGTGGACATGCCCAAATTGTTTATAAGGCATACTCTTAATTAGTTCTCCAGGTAAAAGAAATAAGGAGCATTGTGGAGGCCGAAAACAGAATGGGCCAAGTAATGAATCTGAGTTATTTTTTAGTTCAATGTGTGGTCAGAAATATCAGGTTTCCAGTGTCATTTTGTATTCTCTGTGATAGGTCTACCTCAATCTGCTTTATGGATCTATTGCATAGGTATTCATGATTCTATTAAATTGTATGCTAAAAGGGAGTTTTGTTAGTTGTAATATAGATTGGAATTTGTGACAGAACCCAAAATAACAGTGGCAGAAGCAAGACTCAGGCCTAATCTAGTGGCTCCTGGGCTACATAACTAGATTCCTTCTGTCTTGTGGCTGGTCTATTCCTAGAGTGCTGTCCTCACACATGGTCCAGCAGATTTTACCCTTTTATCTGAATTCCTGCCAGCCAGAAGTAGTAAAAGAGGCAAGGAGAGCATGTCCCTTTTCTTTCCGGGTAGTAACCAGAAGTTGCAAACATCAATTCCATTCAATCCATTGGCCAAATCTTAATCACATAACCAAACATAGGTGCTAGTGAAGCCAGGAATATAGCCTTTATTCAAGATTGGCAAATAAGAAAGGAAGAGTGTGAGGATAAATATTTGAAAACACTGTGACATAGTATAAGAGTGTTATATAGAGGTGGGTTGAATCCCTCATTTTGTGAACATGGGAAAATTATAAATTATTTTATAGCTATTACTATCTCTAAATTGGATATTATAATATCACTTATCTTTTGAGATTGCTCTCAGGACACGGGAAACATAACAGAGATCTTCTTGCATGGAGAGTCCTTAATAAATTTCCTCACTCTGTTTATTTCAAACAAAAATAATGTTAATGTTCATCTCACAGATCACACGTTCTTCTTTCCTGGCCTTGAATCCTTCTTCCTCAATACGTTTGCTGCCAATGGCTTATATGTTCTGAAAGTCATTGTACCTCTATTGGATGTTGTTTCTTCCTCTGTAAAATAAAGATTAATATTAGTCACTAAATTCCCACCTAGCTTCAAAAATCAATTATCCCATTATATACTTATTTTAGAATTGTGGCAAATACTTAATGACTAATATATTTTCTTGGTACTTGTCCAGTTTAAAACTGTTATGTGCCCCAGAAAGGCCATGTTCCTTAATCCTGTTTCAATATTGCTTGGAGAAATCTTTTTTTATTGTTTCAATGGAGATATGGGTAGTATCTTTTGATTGGGTGGTTTCCATGAAGATGTGTATCCACCCATTCAAGTTGAGGTTGCTTACTGGACTCAAGAGGGAACTGTTTTGGAAAAAGCTTGAGAGCCCACACAGCCAGAGATGTTTGGAGATGAAGAAAGAAAATGTCCTCAGAGGAAGCCATTTGAAGAAGCCGGTAGAGAAGGCTAGGTAGAGAAGGTAGCAGAAGTTGCCATGTGTCTTCCCAGCTGGCAGAGAAACCCCGAATATCATCTGCCCTTTCTTTGGAGTTAAGGTATCTTTTCTGGATGCCTTAGTTTGGATATTTCTATGGCCTTAGAACTGTAAAATAGCAGCTTAATAAATTCTCTTCTTACAAGTTGTTCCATTTCCTGTATATTGCATTCTGTCAGCTTTAGCAAACTAATGCAGTACCTGATGATTCTCTGGTGGTGCTAAAACTTAAATAAGCTTGTTCTAACAAGGAGTGTATTAAACCTCTTATATATGCTAAACATACAAGTCTTACTATAGCAAAAAGGTCTTAATTTTTTCTTCTTTTTTGTATCTGCCACAGAGAAATATAGTTGACCACGTTGAAGTATAAATCTCTCTGAACTTCCAGAGAGTATAAAATGAACATTTTACATTTTAGAGCAGTAGAAAGAGAAAGGTTTGGAGTCTAAAGCCCTGAGCTTGGGCCCCTCAGATATATTACTTATTGCCTATATGAAAGAATTTTGTCTTCCTCTGTATTAGTTTCTTCAGATGTATTATACATTTAAAATCCTGCCCACTTTGTATTGTGCTTTAATGGAAATAATGTATGGAATGGCTGCAAGTCATTAAAGGCTAATGAAACATAAGTAATATTTATTATAAAAAACTGCAATAATAAACAGTTCATGACAACTTTGCTTTAGATTCCAAGTGAGAGTTGAGCCACTGAATTGCCATGGCATCTCCCTTGGCTTTTTCTTTAAAGGAAATAAGAATGTAGCTGTCTGAGGACTCTCAGTTCTTCACATGTTCTTTAACTACCTAAATATTGGTATCTATTATTTCTATAGATCTTAGTTTTTCTTACAAGTTGATGAGAGTGCTAAAAATTACTGAACAATATTTTCTGCAATTATTGAACTTGTGAAGCTGTATCCATAAACAATGGTAGCAATATTGAAATCTATTAAGAGCAAGGAGTCGAGAATTTGATGAAGCTGTGGCTGTTTGGTGCTGAGGCTGATTCATGCTCTCCTTGAAGAAAATGTTGGATATCCAGAATGTGATGCTGATTTAAATCTCATCTGGCTAAAACCATTATATTTTTATTATATCACTGGGGCATGGCAAAGACATTATATCTGTAGGTAATTCCATATGATGTGTTTTAATTATGCTAGTTAATTAGAGTTGAGATACAAGGGTTTCATCTGGCCAGGGGTACGTGGTATCAATGACAAAAGCAATCTCCAGAGACACAGGCAGAAGAGACGAAGGCAGAGAAGGGGTTAGATGACTGTTGGATATACAGGACAAGGAGATTGTGCATTTATGGAATTACTAACATGAGAGATATGACACTAGCTGCAGAGTTAATTCATGTAATGGATTCATCGTTGAAGTCATTCTTTTTATGTTTTTCTGTTTTCTGGATTGCAAAGAGAATGGAATCAATCTTTTGTTGCTTTAAGAAGCTGAGACTGGCTTTTATAAATAAAATACCCTTGGTAGATAATGCAGTGATCAGCATTCATGAACCTTTAAATTTCACTGACCTCCTAAACATGGAAACATTTGTATAAAAAAGCACAGATGCCATCCTTTTTTTCTTTATTTAATAATTTTATAAGTTCTATTCATTTCTCCTCTTAGCTTCTATTATATTGGCTTTTAAAATTGGGCCATCAATCTCCAAAAGCCGAATCTGCAAAACACATTTTCACAAGGGGCAAAGAGGAATAAGAACATTTTATGTTAAATTATAAAAGTTATTTCCTCCAGTCAGGTTGAGAGACTTTAGCCAGCAAAATATTTGGATACTTGTGATGGTAGTGTTCCCCTAAGAAGAAATATTTTTTTATATTTCACTGCAAGCATTTTAGCCTCTCTCTTCTTCCTGTTAGGAGGAAGATGATGACATATGTACATACAAGCCCACCTTTCTCCAAGGCTCATTGTGTCTTTCTTAATGCCTGGGTATTATGGTCCTAATGGCTCTCCTGCTGCACTTAATGAATGATTTTTCATGTTCTACCTGTTTCTGTCCAATTCTTTATAAAAAGAAAAAGTATTTAAAACAGCCATAGATATGTGTATAGTGATTCTCCATTAGTAGAGATTGGCAGCCCGAAGTACTCTAGTTTAAGAATATTATGCCTATCAGCCAAAGGGCACCACTCAAACTAATGGAGTCTTCATTTCCTATAATCACTATTCTACCCTTTGCATATAAGCAAAGGACAAAGTATCAAAGAACTACTTTAGAAAGAAGAAATCTGAAGTGGTTAAGGGAAAAATGAACATAGGAATAATCTTTGCAGAGATTTCTGAGCATGCAAGACTTTCAATATCCTCAGTATATCCTCCTCCTGAGATGCTCTTTTTGGTTCACGTTTAGATGCTTTTGTACTTTGAGAAAAATGTTGGAAGAGGAATTGTTTTTTTCACATAAGCCTAAAGTATGGGGGGAAAAAGCAGTCTGAATAAAGCTGGATGAAATTATTATTTTTTTCTTCTTCTGTTTGAGAAACCAGAAGTCTACACCAAAATACATAAAAGTGAGTTTTGAGGGAAGGAAATAATAAAAGGCTAAACATATTTTTGCTTGAGAAAAGCCTATTTTAAATGTCATAAAACTGCCAGTTAAGCAATTTTTAGAAGTCATTAAAAAACTTGACTCAGAAAAATGCAACTGACTTTATATATATAATATCCAGTTTGTTAAGCAATATTTAGGGAGGATTATAGTTAAAGAACAATCAAATACAGTATCAACCCATGCTTTAGCTTGTTCTACAACTGAAAAAACTGAGACTTAGAAAAGTTCATTCTTTCAAAGATAATGAATGGATCTGGGCTGGAATCTAACAGCTTTCAGTTTGAAAATCTTCCTAAAACTTTTACCTTTTTTTCATTTCTAATCCTCCACATAGATTAAGAATTTTGTTGCACTTTCCCATACGAAATATGTTAAGTATTTGTTTTGAAAATCTTTTTGATTAAAAAATCTACCAAGAAAATAAATTTGTGTTATTCTTTCCCTAAAGTAAGTTTTAAAAGCTGCAGCTTTGACTAGGAAGTCTTTATCACCAAATAATAGTGGTAAAACACTCCACGGGGGTTAAGGAGAGAAGAGTGTTTGGCTTGCTTTTTATTATTGAGAAAGTAGCTACTGGTGATTGTTTAGTCTTCGCAGGGTAAGGATGTCCAGCAGCAGAAAATAGTTTCTAATATGGTTGAAATGAAGTAAATTAATTTAGCAGAAGGCACTGAAAGACAATTCCTAGGCTAAAGAAGATCGTAGGATATTTAAAAGACAGAAAGCAGCATTTTGTCAATCATATACACTTTACAGATGAGGGAAACTAAGAAAAGTTAAATTACTTCTCAAATTCTTCAATGACTTATGCATCCTTATTGGGAGGTTAACATGCTATCTAATCCATAGCAAGCTATGTATATGTAGTTGTAAGAAGCAGGGCAACATTTACTGTATGTTTGTATGTACATATGTATGTATGTACACATTCATTGATTCATCCACTCACTTTTAGCCAAATATTCTATAGGTTGAGGATCAATTACTAGAAATTACTTTATATTTAATTACCCAAGACCACAAAGCCACCTATCAGTTTCTACAGAGATAAGACTGCAAGCCTGTATTCAAAATATATAGAAATATTTTATTCTAGTTCTGGGGGGGGGGTTGTCAGGGTATTGCTTATTAATAGCATTTAGTGGAAAATATTACAAATTGCACTTAGATAGTTGCTACTTTAAAAAAGTCTTGTCTCTAATTATCATTTTCAAAGGTCATAGTTTCAAGTACTTTTACGATTCTTTTATGAAGACCTATGCTTTATTTTCAGAATGGAGAAGGTCAGGAAAAGTCATAGTTGAATGTGATTTCTGAGTAAACATATGAGACAATGAAACCCTAATTAAGGAAACTACTCCCACACTTATTGGTAGCCTTACTTAAATGCAAGCTCCTAAGAAGAAATCAAAGAAAGATCAAAATAGTCTCGGAAAACATTACCATGTATTTGCGGAAGAAAAACTTTGTTTTTTAAAGAATAACATGGGCTATTTTCCCCTCTTAAAATCTTAGTGAGTTGAATCATAAGGAATTACCTACCATATATAATTCCTGATAGCAATTGTATAACTTGGATGGCCATACTTTTGATCTGAGATGAATCACCTCATTTTTGTTTGTTACTCACATTTTATTTCAAGTATTTGCTTGAATTTAAACATGATTCCAGGTTTGTGATGGTTTGAAAGGATGTATGTACCCTAGAAAAGCCATGTTTTAATCCATTTTGTAAAGGCAACCATTTCTTCTAATCCCTATTCAGTATTGTCTGTTGGAAACTGCAATTAGATCTGTGACTTAAGGAGTCACATCTTGATATGATCCTGATGTGATCTTGACAGATCAAGAGTAGTTGTTAAAACGGATTAGGTGGAGATGTGTCTCCACCCATTCAGGTGGGTCTTGATTAGTTTACTGGAATCTATAAAAGAGGAAGCATTCTGGAGAAAGAGAGATTCAAAGAGAGCAGAGCAGAAGGACATAACCATGAGAAGCAGAGTCTACTAGCCAGTGACCTTTGGAGATGAAGAAGGAAAATGCCTCCCGGGGAGCTTCATGAAACAGGAAGCCAGGAGAGAAAGCTAGCAGATCATGCCGTGTTCACTGTGTGCCTTTCTGGATGAGAGAGAAACTCTGACTGTGTTCACCATGTGCCTTCTCACTTGAGAGAGAAACCCTGAACTT
This sequence comes from Myrmecophaga tridactyla, assembly GCA_004026745.1. Classification (NCBI taxonomy): domain Eukaryota; kingdom Metazoa; phylum Chordata; class Mammalia; order Pilosa; family Myrmecophagidae; genus Myrmecophaga; species Myrmecophaga tridactyla. Next base: position 77,128 of record PVIY010004074.1, on the reverse strand, counting down.
CATTGGCCTTCTTGAACCAAGGTATTTTTCCCCGGATGGATGCCTTTGATTGGACATTTCTATAGACTTGTTTTAATTGGGACATTTTCTTGGCTTTAGAACTGTAAACTAGCAACTTATTAAATTCCCCTTTTTAAAAGCCATTCTGTTTCTGGTTTATTGCATTCTGGCAGCTAGCAAACTAGAACAAGGTTGTAGTGTGCTTTTGAGTTCAATGCTAGTTTACAAAGCAAATAGAAAAATGTATTGTAGTAGAGACATCATTATTTTTGCACGGAGATAAAACTGATATAAAAACCCTGACTCGGGAGGTGCGACTGTGACTGGGTGGCAGAATTCTTGCCTGCCATGCCAGAGACCCGCGTTTGGTTCCTGGTGCCTACCCATGTGAATAAATAAATAAATAAATAAAAACAAAGAAAACCTGGCTCTATTATTTGTTTTCTAGTTGTAAAAATGTGGGCAATTTATTTAGCCTCTCTCTGCAATCTCATTTTTCTCATCCACAAGTGAGTACACTATATTTTTTTCACTTTTTTTTTAGGGGTGATAAATAAGAGATTGTATGTGAATTTGGCTTCCATACTCTCTGACACAGAAGAAGTGGCAGAAAGGGTGACTTCTTTTATATAGATATATGTAATTTTTTTTTCCAATTTAGTCCCTCTTTTCCTTGTTTCAATGATATGGTTCCCACTTGTTCTAGAGAATAAATTGTTCTTTTGGCTGTTTAATGTAGGCATTTTAGTCTCAGAGACTCAGAGATGGAATGTTTAATCCATAGGTAAAAAGTTGGAAATCCAGTCTCTGTTTTCTGCTATCTGTGAATACCTAAGGATGTTTTTATGAATTGAGCATATAGGAATGTATTTCTTGGTGGATCTCTGAGCTAGGGGAGCTGAGGGACAAAGTTTTGCTGATAAATGTGTCTGAATGTATGTTCCATTTGGACAACTGAAGTTGAGAGTCAAGCAGTATGCAAATAAGTTATCTCCAGTTTTAATGAAGTTAGCCAAATAAAATGTGCCTGCCACATTAAAGTATGGTGATCCAACAATTTCCGCACAGTTTTGATAGGAATCTGAATAGCAGGATTCCTTTTAAGTCAATGTTTTTTTATTAACAGCATCCACCATATGTCCTACATATTGTTTTGTTATTTAATACTTTATATCATTCACATATGAAGCAAAATGAGACTCTGAAAGGCTTAAGTATATTTTCTCTAAGATCGTATATGTAGTAAATGGAAGAGCCAAATTTGAATGAATAGCTGGTTATCTGCAAAGCCTACATTTAAATTATTCTTGGTAAATGTTGGCTACAGGTCTTTGGATGGAAGAATTCCCCCTTCCTTTTTTGATTAGCTTTATATCCAAAGTACATGGCAGATTTAAAAATTCTTTCAAAACTCCCAATTCCTAGAAGCCCTGAATTGTTTTCTGCGCTATCAAAACTGTTTCCAGTTTTGTGCTTTAGTTCAAACACCGTTTTTCACTGAATGATGTATGAATGTGTAGCTACTTAATCAAATTGCCTTGAATTGGAGAAGAAAAAAATTCCCATCACATTTTGATTTTCAGTGAATAACATTTGACAAGTAGAAATAGTATATAAATAATAGTTAATGGATAATGCTCAGCTTTCACATTTCATTTTCTTTTCAGTGATATAAATCCTCATGGGAAGAAATATCATATTTTATATCTTATGACCCTGAAGAAAGCAAAATAAGTAAAAATTAGCATTGGGGTGGGGGTAAGATCAATATGAGATTTCTCTGAAACGTTAAATATTCTCTTTATGATGAATTCATTCCCTGGGCTCCTTATTGTCAAAATTGTTGGAGCTGAAAGGTTTTCTGAGGCAGGAAGTAAAGAGAACCCGTATGCATTTGAATTTAGATTATGACTTATGATATGGAATGATATATGACACAGATGAAATCACATCTTCAGACATAAACCTACGTAGAGAAGCTATCTGGTCAGCCTAACTGCAATTATGTCTTATTTTTTTGACCACTAATAAGATCTCTTGTCATTTAGGTTTTGCGCATCCAGTGTAATTAAAATGTAAGTTAGATTGTATCACTTTATGCCTACCTCTTTGCAATCCTTGGCACCACTAACAGTACATAAGGTGATTCTTTGTTGTGGGAAGCTACCCTGTGCATTGCAGAATTCTTAGTATCATCTCTGCCCTTTACTCTATAGATGTTAGTAGCATGCTCCCATGAATTGTGACAATCGAAAAATGTGTTTACATTGCTAAAAGTCCCCTGGAGAGCAAAATTGCCCCCAGTTGAGAATTACTCATAGACTTATGTTGAATTTAGAATAAATTTCAGCCTTATCCTGGCATCCCAAAACCCAAAATGATCTGTCCATGCTCAACCTTTCATGTGTTATATCAAGCAATGTTCTTCCATGCTCATTACACTATAGACAGACTAGCCTTCTTTGTGTTCCTCCAAGTTACCAAGTTCATCCCTAAATTGCCAAGTTCATCCCCAACTTAAGAGTCTTTAAAAAGGCTGTGCTCTTAACATGGACTGTTTTTCCAGGTTGTCATCTAACTGGGTCCTTCATGACTCAGATCAAATATCACCTCCTCAGGACCTTTCTTGCTCACCTTGTTTAAAATAATCACCTACCTATTTTCTATTTCATCACCATGTTTATATACTTCAGAGAATTTAACCCATATTTTGAAATGTACTTGTTTTTTAAATTCCTTCCCCCTGGAATGTAAGCAACATTAAAACAGTTACTTTGATTTTTTCAGCACAAATTTATTAAACCGGTCATGATTCTAAGCATAAGGAATGTAGTATTAATATGCCTGACACATAGGTCTTAATAAATACTTAAGCTATAAAATAAAATCAAGTTTGCTAATAGGGCTGGACTAGATTGTGACAAAAGTCATAGAGGTGGGAACAAGTTTGATAAGACTGTAAAAAAGTAAGAGTAATTTAAAACATTTAATTTATATCTTCAATAGGGTGATCAGTTTAAATATTATCCATTTAAATCATTTGACTAGGAGTGAGAATATGAGAATAAAAAGAATGAATGATATGAGAATGAACAAATGAGAAGCTCTCCACCTTCTTCAGGAGATCATAGCTGCTCCATCCTTTCTCTTCCTATTGTACCAAGTATGTATCTGCCCTACGATAATTAACATTTTGCCTCCACTTGGTTATAAGCTTCATGACTTTCAACCAGACATCTCCAGCATTTTTCAGCATCTTTGAACAAAGAGGGCACTCTAGTGACTATTTGGTGAATGCATAGCATTTGGGCATTGATTGTTTTGTTTGTGAATCTTCATTCATTTATTCAACTACTATTTACTGTTTTTGTGATCATTAGACACTATTCCAGGTACCAGCATTTCAGTATAATGCATGTTTTGCCTTTGGGTTCTTTCTGGGGTAACTTGAGAAAACACTACAATACAACAATAAGTGAAAGAAAGAAAGAAAGAGAAAGAGAGAGAGACAGAGGAGGGAGGGAGGGAGAAAGGAAGGAAGGAAGGAAGGAAGGAAGGAAGGAAGGAAGGAAGGAATAACAATCAGCAAACTGATAGAATTGCATTGCGTGAGCTTTACTTTTCTCTAATTTGAAGGCCTCCTACTCAATCAATAAAATTAATTATAGGGAAATTGAAAATCAATGAAAGGAAATATGTCTTTTGCATTGTGTACAGTCAGGTGGTAGAATTCTCTGACACATATGAGGTCAAGACGAATGATGTAATGGAAATGAAAATAGAAGGGATGGCTTTATCTTCATTCATACCACAAGTAGTTATTACTGTACTGATCAAACAAAGGAGAAATTGATCTTTTGCTGCTAAGCATATTGATATGTTGACTACCTGTAAAGAAAAATCGTGATATTCTGATCTTCCACAGGATTTATGTTTTAGTGAGGAAACAGGGATTGTTTCCCAAACTGATGTATGGGATTGATCCTGGTGCTTCCAGAAAAGCCAGAGAGTAGATACCTAAATTGAATTTGTGTGGCAGATAGAATGATCCAAATCACTTTCTCTGAGACTTTCAATGAAAGTCATAAGCATTAAAAATAGTTTTAAAGTCAACATGAATGTAAAAATAAACGTATCTTGTAAATTTCCCTTATGCAAAATAATACTGGATTGATGGAAAAAGAAGAAAGACAAATGTTTACTGAGTACTGTCCTATATACAGTTTAAATGATCTTACATAATTATCTTAATGATTCTAGGAAAATGATAGAGGAAAACATTAATTGAAAACAAACCATGTATTAGCACATATTACATGGCTCTGTATGTTGGCACATAATTTAATATTCAAAGCAATGCATGAAATAGTTTTTGCTATATTTTTAAAAAGATAAACAGACAAAACAAAACCAAAAACAACTGAGATACAATTTGCATAAAACCAGAAAATAAACTCATAGCTTCATGATAACTAAGCTTACACTGTTAGCCTCTTAACAACATTTTGCCAAATAGAAAATTGAAGCACATAATAGATGGAAAATTTAGTCATGGAGTTTCCCCAACGAAAGAGAAGGGGAGAAAGACCTACAAATCTCTTCAGGGTCTTCAGGGAAAAATACCTGTTAGAATGTGCTTTCCATATCTTCTATCAATAAGTTGCTCTGGACCATTACTTTACCAGGAAAGAATTTAATTTAAACATTTCAAGTGTACTTGTGATAGAAAAGAGTATTTAAAAAAGGGCGTGACTATTCATTAATTTAATTTAATTATTATCTGGCAAACATCATAATATTATTTGCTTCACAGCAGAATTCCACAAGCAGATTCATCTACATCATATCACAATGTTCATTCTAGGGCTCTGACAGCTTTGTTCCAAGTGGTCAAAACATTAGGAACCAAGAGACTGCATCATACAGAGACAGACTTCTGTTGGAGAGCAAAAAGATGCACAGCATGGAAGAAAGGAGTTATTTGATATAAATGACCAATAAACTACTTTTCTAATTTCCAGGTTATACAATGAATAGATACAAACCAGTAGTGACCTAGAGAAAAATATACGAACAGGTAGCTATAGAGACTTTGTGGCTTAGCTTCCTTATTATAGCCATTTTGAGGTCTATTTATTCAGACAACAAATGTATATTGTGTGCCAAGTACTGTTTCAGTTGCTGGATTTAATGCAAGAAAAGAATTAGCATGGTTTTTCCTTCATGGAGTTTGCAGTCTAGTTGGAGAGACAAACATTTCTCAAATAATGACAAAATTAAAATATACTATTATAAACTGTGTTATATTTTAAGAAAGTCGTAAGGTGCATATAGCAGGGTGAACCCTGATCTGGAGGTCATTTTTCTGATCTAGTGTGTTTTAGCTGAAATGAAAGGAGTCTTTATGGAAAGTGGGCGTGGGGAGAAGATCTGGGCAATATGTTCAAGGCTAAGAGAAAACAAATTCTTTCAGGGACTGAAAAGCAAATATAAAAATGTTAGAGGCTGTGGGCAAAGATGAAGGGCTGAAGAGAAGAGTGGTAAAGGAGACCTACCTGCCTTGTGACCAGAAGCAGCCCCCAAGTCTCAGTGAGTTACGAGAATACAGCCTGCTTATCATTTATGGGGTGCAGGTTGGCTGTGGCTCAGGTGCTGCTTGCTTCTCAAGGGCTCTTCAGGTTCAGGCTAGGCTTGGCTTGGCTCTCTGAAGCTTCCCATTTTCAGATACAGCCATTTGGCCTCATGGTGCAGAGCAAAATTCAAAAGAAGACAGAGTGAAATCATGCAGGAATCTTTAAAGCTTCTAATCTGAGGAGGTGAATATCATGATTGCTCACATTCTCCCAGCCCAAACAAATCACACAGCCAAGTCCAATCACAGGGCGAGGAAATATGCTCTGTCAACAAGAACACATGGCAATTGTGAATAAGTAAAATAATCTATCTCTGGCCTTCTTTTTACTTGCAAACATTTGCTTCTCTACTGTGAGCAGAATTCATTCAGCTGTTCCCCAAGACACTCAAGAAGTCCACCCACACAGCAGGTTCAAAGGCCAGGATCTCATCACCTAGGCAGGTACTCAGTTCCTCTTGATGGGGACATCTACATACCAAAGTCACAAGTTATCCAGAAATGTATGAACTAAACAGACACAAAACATAGTCATACTGTGGTGGAATCGGGACAAAGGTCCCTGTTAAACATTTCCATTCAGAAAGCAGAAGGAGGAGCAGACCAGTCTCTGGTCCTAAGCATTTCTGAAATCCCCCAGGCAAATGTTGGAAGGTCCATCTATCCTCGTAACAGGGAACTTTCCTGGATTAACATTCAGTTCTCTTACCTAAAAGGAGCCTCCCACCCCATTGCTCTCTAAGGCTGTTAGCTTTTCTCTCTGGGAAGCCCTCCTTTTCCTATTATCCTTTATGACCACAAATGAAAAGGGCATTGAAGAATATGCTGCTATTGGCAGCTAAGCAGTTTTCTTAGCATCCTTCTGTGACATCGAATGTCAGGAGTTCCAGTATCATTTTAAAGCTTGTGAACAATCACAACCTTTTTAAATCTAGGCTGCTAATACTTTCGTTAATATTGCTCCCTCAAGACCTTGGTACTACTTGATTCCAATCAGTTCCGTGTGCCAATAGTAACACTGGCAATTCTTTTTTGCTACATTCTTCTATCTAGATTTAATTAAGAGTAGTTTTAACTTAGCAGGCTTCCATATAAACATGTGTTTGATCCCCTTTTCTGAGCTATTTGTTCTAACAGATAGGATTTATTGGTGGGCCGATAATGCAATCAGCATTTGTTCTTTGCCTAGCGACTGAGTCTTAAATTGAGAACTTTTACTAGACAAAGTTAACCTTTTGACCTTTTATGCTTATCATATTTCACTCAACGTGGTGTCTTTGAGGTTCATTCATGTTGTCACTTGTATCAGAATTTCATTTCTTTTGATGCATAAGGTTGTTTCCATCTTTTGGCAATTGTGGATAAATTCAATATGAACATGGGTGTGCAAATGTCTTTTGGAGTCCCTGCTTTCAAAGTTTTGGCTAAATACCTAGAAATGGAATTGTCGGGACATCTTTAACTTTCTGAATGTCAAACTGTTTTCCACAGTGGCTGTCCCATTTTATAATAATATCAACAATGAACAAGTGTTCCTATTTCTCCACATCTTCTCCAAAGTATTTGTTTTTTTTACATGGGCAGGCACTGGGAATCGCACCCGGGTCTCCAGCATGGCAAGCGAGAACTCTGCCTGCTGAGTCACCGTGGCCCTCCTGGTATGATACAATTTTAAAGTAGGAAAGGCACTAAGAATTATAAGACCTATGTCTTTATTTTATAGGTGAGATCTTGAGAGAAATGAGGTGATTTGTATACCCAAGTTATACAATGTAAGATGCAACAGTGGAAAGATTCATGCATTTGTAAGTTTGCTCATTCATTCATCCAAGCATGCACATATTTATGACTATGCATTATATACCTCTTACAGGACTATATGCTGGGCATGAACAGTGAAAAAGCCACATGATCTCTGACATTTGGAGATTACAACCTAATCAAGAAAACAAATGTTGAATATTATTTAGAAATCAATAAATGTGGCAAAGTAGAAGTAAGGAACATTATGGGAAAATAAAGAAAATATATTAAAGTCTGTTAATGATTACTCTCAGTCCAGGGCTTATTCCACAATCACAGGATATTTTGTAACTTATTTTTTCTAACTCCTAACTTAGTTTATCTTATAAAAATATTTCCTGATCCTAACTATATTTATGTGTGTTTATCACCTCTCATTCAGACAGTCCCCATTTGATGGACTTCTGAGATGTTTTAAATGTTTTCTTAATATCAATTACTACTTTTGTGAACATCTTTGCTCATGATTCCTTGCCATTTGCACAAACATATCCTTTGGGTAGACCAGGATGTAGAATTGCTGGGTGTATAATAATGTGCACATTTATAATTGTAACTTGTACCACCAAGTTGCTCTGGAAGCTAGCCATACCAATTTATATTTAAATTCACAGGATCATACACTTGTTTCAGTGTCTGATGATGTTGTGTAGTTAATTTTGCTAAGTTTATATGTGCAAAATTTTCTCATTGTTTTAGTGTGCATATTTCTGATTTCTAATGATTTTGAGCTTTTTGATCAAATCTAATGGTTTTGTTGATTTTTTACTTTATCCCTGTGTCTTACTCATCTTAGCTTCTAAATATTCCTCATTTTGTCTACATCACCTTAACCTCCCCCATTGTTATTCTATACTGCTGTAGCTTCTTAACTGGTGTCCCATTGCTTACTCTGCCCAACTCCACCCTTCAATCAATTTTGCCACATGTAGTTAGAAGAACCTTTTACAAAATACATATCTAACTACAGCATGCTTCCTCCTCAGCTTAAGCATTTTCTGTTTTGTTTTTTTTTTAATATGCTGTATGGTGTGGTCACATTTCATTATTTTTCCATGTGAGTATCCGTTATTGCAGCACCATTTGTTTGTTCATTTGTTCGCTTTTGGAAGTGCATGGACTGAAAATGGAACCTGGGTCTCCCGTATGGCAGGTGAAAATCCTGCCACTGACCTATCGTTGCACACCCTTTTCTTTATAGCTTTTAATTATTTTTAAGATCAAGACCACTACCAAAAAACATGACCTACAAGACCCTCCTTATGTGACTTTTCCCCTCCTTTTTCTAAAGACACTTTAGAAAAAGTGTCTATTCCATGCCCTGTTGTCTTCCAATCACATGGGCCTCCTTCATTTCCTATGATGGACCGTGTACCTCATACCACAGTGCCTTTGGGCTCACTGCTGCTGTCTTCCGGCACGCCTGTGCCTTTCACCTCATCTACCTAACACTTACTCATCTTCATATCTCAGACTGGTCATAAGGAAACCCCCTCAGACATGCGAGCTAGGTGAATCACTTCATTCAGTGTTCTTCTTTGAGTTTTAGCTTTACACACTTATAATCTGCTTCTTTAATAGGTGGCTTCCTTACTAGACCATAAGCTGACTAAGGTCAGAAGTGGTATCTGTTTTTGGTAGCCATTGCATTTTTTTAGTCAGGTTTTTTATTGCCTGGCATCTATGCTCAATGAATGAATGAATGAATGAATGAATGAATGAATGAATGGATATCCCTACTACTAGCAACCTTCTACACCTTGTAACTTTTATTTTAGGTTCTTAATTATTTACATTGTGTATTTTAAGTCTTTATCCTAAAAAGTACATCAAGGGCATATAATTTTTGTCTGTGTGCTATTTTGGGCACTCCCACAAGTGTTTATATGCATTTTAATTTATTTCTAAATAGTTTTGAGTTGCAATTTTGCTTTCCTCTTTTATAAAGGTAGTAATTTATGCAGATGCATTTGAATTTACAATTGGATGGATTTTTTTTAGTTCATCTTTTATTGTTAATTCCTAAATTGATCATATTCTAGACAGAGAATACAGAATATGTGAATGGTGCTATTGATATTTTCTGGTCCTAATAATAAGGGTATTTGGAGAATTATCTATGGGTAGTTGAAAAAATGTATTTAATTTTTGGATAGAAATTTAATACCTGATAATCCTTGTTGATAGGTATGGTCTAAAAGGTCATTCATTTCACTTAGTACTCCTCAGAATATGCCTCGTCTTTTCTCAACTCTGAGAAGTGCTTTTCTGTGGCTTATTTAAATATTTTTCTCTACAAAATTTACGAAGTAGATACTACAAGTTTTTGTCTTTTTAGAAACTTTTCCCTCTGCATTCTTTCTCTTTGTTTTGTGTAACATTTTTTCATTCAACAAATACTTAATTGAAATATTACTAGGTGTCAGCACCAGAGCAGTGAACAAGCAGGAAAAGTAATGGTTTATAGGGCTTACTTTCTCGTGGAGAACTTACATAATAGGATACAATTTGAATTGTGGCATAGGTCTTTGGACGGAACTTTTCAATTATAATTCAGTTTTAAGCTCTTTGCTCTGTTTCTTCAGGTGTTATTTCTTTTGTTTGTTAAATCGATCCCTTTCTTCAAATGGTTGATAATTCTTGATTTCCACCAGTGATTAAAATAGAAAATCCTGTGGTGATGAATGTCCAACTATGTGATGATCCTAGGAGCCATTGATAAAATACTTTGGATGGATTGTATGGTGTATTAATATATATTAAAAAAAAATTGCATTACAAGAATAAAATGAATATCTATGTTTTCTCTTTTATTTTAGCTACTAATTGTTAGAACTGGGCTTCTTTATTTTGAAGGAGGGTTGGACAGATATGGTATGCTCATCATTTGTCTTCTGAGAGTGGAGCAGCACCAGGCTGCTAGGCTTTTGTTAGTTATTAGGTCCATTTCTCTATCTTTAACTGAGTTACTCCATGCAGCAATGTGATGGCAAAAATCTTTGTTATCTATTACTCAAGTCAAACAGAATGTAGTTCCCTTTGTTCTCAATGCGATTTCCTAAGTAATTACTCTAACACTGATTCTGGGGACCTCCGTCACTCATTATACCATCATTAATTAAGTCTAATCTGAAGTACATTAGTCCTGGCAGCCATCTCTACTGAAAATATTTTAAACCATGGTTTCTTCAATTTTGTTTATTGCAAATCTGATCCTTATTTAATAATTTCTTCAATATCATGTCTGTCTTATTTTCCAGTAATTATATAGTTAGCATATTTAAAGATATTTTATAAAAATAATATTGTATGAGGCAAATATGCTTAGCACATACTTACTGTGTAATGTTAATTCTTGATGATCATTTTATAGGGAAATTTGTTAACATGTATGAAACTAAAAATTCCCATTACCTTTGACCAGATTCAGGAATTGATTTTAAGGACATATTTTAAGACAGACAAAGGGCTTTACATATAATGCACAAATCTGAGAACATTTAAATTTCTGACAATCACATTTTGATATATCCAAAGAATGAACATTAATTCACCCTTTACAAATTATATGCTTGGATAATATTTAATAATATGGAACTATTTGGAATATATATATTTTAAATTTAAATTAAAATCTTTTTACATTGAAATAATTTGAAACTTACAGAAAAGTTGCAAAATATTACAAAAACAATATGCAATACATAGCACTCCAATATACCCCTACCCAAATGCCTAGAATGACCAATTTTTAGCTTTTTGCCACTATTGCTATATCATTCTCTAACTCTCTCATCTCCCTCTCTCTCTCTTTCTCTCTAATCTATCATCAATCTTGGTTTCCTAAACATCTGCGAGTAGATTACATACATCATGCTCCTTTAATACTATATGTATATTTCTTATGAATAAGTATCCTCATAAATGTAACCATAAAAAGTACAGTTATCAAGTTCAAGAAATTTAGCATTCATATAAAGCATACTATCTATATTCCATTTTTTTTTATTGTCCTTATATGTCCTTTTGGACATTTTCTCCTCCATTGTCAGATCTAGTTCAGGATGCTATAGGAAATTAATCATTTAAAAAATATGAACAACAAATAGCATTTTTTGTTGTTGTTGTTACTCAGAAATCCTCATCAATCTGTTAGAATAGTAATTTTTAAGTTTATTTTTTATTAAATAACTTGTAGGTTTACAAAGAAACCATACAGAAAATTCACAGATAGCATATACCTTGCCTCAATGGCCAGTTTTCCTGTTATTGACACTTTGTTTTAATGTGGTGTTGTTTATACAAGTAATGTAATTATGTTATTATAATTACACAATACTATGGACCACAGTTTATATTAGGGATCACTGTATCATATAATCCTATTATTTTCTTTGTTTTAAAAATTTATTCTAGTTATATATTTACATCATAACTTTCCCATAAGTATATAATCCAGTGGCAATTATTGCATTCACAGTGTTGTGCTATCATCAGTACAATCCATTATCAAAACTTTTTCATCCCCACAAAGAGAAATGTTATACCAACCAAGAATTAAAACCCATACCCCATCCCTACCCCAACCCCTGCTGTGTTTCTGATTCTATGAATTTGCTTATTTTCATTATTTCATATCAACGAGATCATACTATATTTATCCTGTTATGTCACATTTATTTCACTCAAAATGACATCAGGGCTCACTCATGTTGTCACGTCTCCACTTCCTTCCTTCTTATGGCTGAATAACGTTCCATTGTGTATATACCACATTTTGCTTATCCGTTCATTGGTTGATGGACACTTGAGTTGCTTTCATCTTTTGGAAACTGTAAATGATGCCACTATAAACAGAGGTATGCAAATATCCTTTGGAATCCCTGCTTTTAAATCTTTGGCTATATACTTAGAGATAGAATTGCCAGATTAATTATTAACTTTCTGAGGAAGCACCAAACTATTGTCCATGGTAGCTGTGCCATTTTACATTCCCACAATGATTGTGTTCTTACTACATTCTCTTCAACACTTGCTAGTTTCCTTTTTTTTTTTAATAGCTGCCATTCCAGTGGGTTTGAAATGATATCTCATTGTGGTTTGGATTCACATTTCTCTAATGACTAATTATGTTGATCATCTTTTCGTGTAATTTTTGGTCATTTGCATATCTTCTTTGGAGAAATGTCTATTCTGGTATTTTGCCAATGTTTTAATTAGGTTGTTTGTCTTTTTGTTAAGGAGCTATAAGATTTCTTTATATATTCTGCATATTAAATGCCTATAGGTTGCATGGATACCAAATATTTTCTTCCACCCTCCAGGTTGCCTTTTTTACTTTCCTCATGAAATCCTTTGAGGGACAAAAGTTTGAATTTTGGTAAAATCCCATTTATCTATTTTTCATTTTGTTGCTTGTGTTTTTGGTGTAAAAATCTAGGAACCATTGCTTACACAAGCTCCTGAACATCTTTCCCTGTTATTTGCTAGGAGTTTTATAGTTTTGGTTCTGATATGTATATCTTTGATTGATTTTGGATTAAATTATGTATGTGGTGTGAGGTTGGGGGCATCTTAACTCTTTTGCATATTATATCTAGTTTCTCTAGATATAATATTGTTGAAGAGATTATTCTTTGACATTGAGTGGACTTGGCACCCTAGTCAAAAATCAATTGTCCATAGATGTGAGGGTTTATTTTTGAGCCCTTAAATCATTTTCATTGATCTGTATGTCTGTCCTTGGGCCAGTATCATGCTGTTTTGACTACTGTAACTTTGAAATAAATTTAAACATTGGAAAGTGTGAGTCCTCCAAGTTTGTTCTTTTTTCAAGGTGGTTTTGGTTATTTGGAACTCCATTTCCTTCCATATAAATTTGATAATTGACTTTTCCATTTCTACAAAAGAAGGCTTTTGGAATTTTGATTGGGATTATATGGAATCTGTATATTGCTTTTGGTAGAATTGGTGTGTGAGCAATATTTAATCTTCCAATGCATGAACATGGAATTTTCTTCCATTTATTTAGATCTTTGACTTCTTTTAGAAATGTTTTAGTTTTCTAAGTCCTTTACATCTTGATTAAATTTATTCCTACATATTTTATTCTTTAATTTTTATTGTAAATGGATTTCTTTTTCTCGATTTCCTTTTCAGATGATTCATTACTAGTGTGTGGAAACATAACCATTTTGGGGGCATTAATCTTGTATCCCACCCCTTTGCAGAATTAGAGTATTAGTTCCCATAGCTTTGTTGTGGACTTTTCAGGATTCTCAGTATATAGGATCACTGTCATCTGCAGATAGGGAAAGTTTTACTTCTTTTCCAATTTGGATGACTTTTAATTCTTTCTCCTGCTGAAGGGCTGTCTAGAACTTCCAGTACAATGTTAAATAACAGTGATGACAATAGGTATCATTGTCTTGTTCCCAGATCAGAGAAGGAAAACTTTTCATATTTTACCATTAAATATGATGTTAGTGGAGGTTTTTCATATAAGTTCTTTATCATTATTTCATTTTCTCAGTTGCTAAAACAAGTATTATACAATGGATGACTTAAACAGTAGTAATTTATTGGCTCGTGGTTTTAAAGCTGGGAGGTACAAAATTGAGTTGTTGGCAAGCTCTTCTTTCTCCTAGAAGTCTAGCATGATTGCAGCTTGCTGCTGGTGATCCTTGATTCTTGACTTTTCCATGATGGCAATAAAGGAAATGGCATTCTTTCCTTTTGTTTCTGCACCCCAGTGACTCTCACTTTGGGATGGTTCCTGTGTGGCTTCTTCCATGCCAAATTTGTGACCTAACATATGCTATATCCAGGAGAATGACCCATTTTCACTGCTCTTCGGTGAAGTTCTCTACATATTTCTGTGAATTCTAGTTGGTTTATAGTGTTATTTAAGTCTTCTATTTCTGTATTGATCTACTGTCTGGATAGTCTATCCATTATTGAAAGTGGTATTTTTAAGTTTTCTATTATTAATGTTGAATTGTCTATTTATTCCTTTAAATATGCCGAATTTTGATCCATATATTTTAGGGCTCTGTCATTAATTAAGTGTTAGAATATTTATAATTGGTATGTCTTCTTGTTGAATTGACCACTTTATCAATATATAGTGGTCTTCTTTGTCCCTTGTAATAGTTTTTGACCTATACTCTATTTTATCTGATATTAATATGTTATACCAGTCTCTTTTGCTTACTATTTACATTATGTAGTTTTTCCATCCTTTCACAAAGTACTTGTGTCTTTTAATTTAATGTGACTCTCTTGTATACAGCATATAGTTGAGTCATACTTTTTCACCCCTTCTGCACATCTCTATATTTTGAATGAAGAGTTTAAACCACTTAAATTTAAAATAACTACTGATAATATAGGATTTTCTTCTGCCATTTTATCATTAGTCTTTATAAATCTTATAACTTTCATATCTCTCAATTATTCCGTTTTACCATTTTTTACCGTTTTACAATTTAATATTTGTATAGTTTTTGGTAGTGTAGCATTTGGAGTCCCTTCTCATGTCCTTTCTCATTTTTTTGGAATAGTTTTCAGATATTTCCTTTGTGGTTACCATGGACTTAACTTTAATATTCTAATATATAACAATCACATTTGATTAGTTTTTCCTACAGATTCTGTGCAGGGTGCAGCATCCTGAAGCACTGTAAGCCACCATCTTGCTTTATTGGAAATAGGCCAGAATATATTTTAAGTAATAATGATAATTATGATCCCAATTTTACAAAAACAAAAAATGTATGTGTACAACTATAGCAATTTTACATAAATATAAAAATCTTTGCCTTTTCTATATTGCATATAATAAAATATAATCTTAAATCATAAAGTAAAAAAATCTGATATTTATTGTAACTTTTTAGCATTGGTCACAACCAGCATTTTGTCCAATGTCAGACATTTAGAAGCGATATGGAGAAAGTTATATCCATTGCTTGCCATATATATTTGATCAGTAATTAGGCACATGATGGGTACATGAAAAATGCATAAATATATGATAACAGAAGTGTTAATTGCCTTTGTTATATGCCCCCTCACATTGGTACAAGTTCTCAAAATGGTGAGAAAGATTCCTCCTTTATACACCATCAATTATAGGAATCAAAACTAAGAATAAGCACAATTCAGAAAGGAAATGTATGTGTGTTTTTGTGTTAAGTGAATTACAAATATCCCTGGTGGTTATGCAATAAAATTTCCCCCACCTCCATATATAGCTCTTATAAAATTAATCAAATAAGCAAATCATTTGATTCCCTATGACCATTTCAAAGGAAAAAGTTCTGGTCATGCCTTTTACACGATCTACATGTGCAGTTAAAGCTCAGTGCCTATTATATCACAATTAATATTCATAGAGGTTATCCAAATTAATTAAAAAATAAAATTAAGCTCTTTCTTGTAATCTGTTTAAAAGGCAGGAGAAAATATACATATGTTCTGATAGTTAAAGAGTTTATCTGTTTGTCACCAGGTAAACTTCAACATTTTTTTTTTTTTGCATGGGCAAAAGTCGAACTTGGGTCTGAGGTATGGCAGGCAAGAGTTCTGCCACTGAGCCACGTTGCACTGCCCTCAACTATATTTTAAATATTTCTTTCCTTTATGATTCTTCTAAATATAATGATAAACTACCCAAACAAACAAAAATACAGCTAGATGTCTCACTGTCATAATGATTTGACTCCAGGTTTACATGTTCATACTTGTTCACTATGTTCCTATAATAATTAGTTGATTATAATAGTGATACAGAAAGTTGGTAGCTAATTTACTTCATAATAATGAGCTTTACTTGTTTCTTCTTTAAGTGAACATTTTCTTGAATGAAATACAAGAAAAGAATCTCAATATTTTACCCTTGTTAAGACTGAGGGAAGAGAAGTCTTTCAAAAGCTCACAGTGTAAGCCATAGGACTTGAGGCATAATTAGGAAAAAGCCATTACAAAAATATGGTATAAACACACATTGAGAATTGAGGACAGTGTTTAGTATTTCCATGTTTAAAAAATCTTAACCAGTTTATTGTTTCAAGATAACAAACCCAAAACAAAATTAAACATTACATCCAATTCTATTAATATCTAAAGTAGAATTGGGATATGACAAATCAATCAAAACCTTTTCCTCAATGTCAATTTTATTTCACCTCAGTCACTGTTCTTGTAATTTGAGTTGTTCTTAAACTTTCATTTAACCATGTGATTGAACATGATCTTCTCCTTTGCCCTTCATTCATTTTGTGTGTATGCGACACTGAATGTAATGGTATTGAACGTTTATGTGACAAACAATATAGCAAACAACAGGTGAATTCCTAGTATGTGACAGACATAAGTACTACAAAAAGACATGAGGACTACTTGACTAGTCTTTACTTTTTTGAATCTTAGACAACTTCTGATAAAGTTTCATATTTATTTTTTATATTATGGAAGAATATATGGGTTTTGCATTAAGTGATTGGACCAAAGTTACATTTATCAATAGACAGTGTGGAGATGGTTAATGAAGTTTTGTTCTCAGTATTGTAGTGATGAATATTTACCTAGAACAGTGCTTACCACACAGTAGAAATTTAATAAATAGTAATTTTTTCTATCTGTTGTTAGAGTTTCCTGAAGGGTAAAAGCTGGGTTCAAATGTTGAGTGGTTAACGGGAAATATATAAGATCATAGATTTCTTGCACATTGTAGAAGCAAATGTTCAGAAAATATATCAGAAGAAGAGCAAATAGGCCTCAATTCACATACCAAAGCAGACCAACTGATCTTCACTGTCTGTGGTCATAGCTGATATTTGGAATCACCAGGAAAAGGGGTTAAAAGTGATAAGCAATATTTGATTTGTGTGTAGAAGGGTCATCTCCATGGCTTAAGATCTAGGTGGAATTTTTTTTTCTCATCCTCAAATTATCGTGTTCAGTGAGCTGTTTCTAGGATTCTTAACATACACTCTTCTGAAATTGAAGTTGAAGATATTTTGATTAAGTCCTGCTAAAATGAAGGTACCTAAAGTCTGAAAGAACCTCATGCTTTCAGGTTTAGGCTGTTGAATATATCTAATTACAGAAAAGTTTCTCTCTCTTTTTTTTGACTTAAGATGATAAACTTAATTCTAAAGAGATTTTATTGAGCTATACTCAATAAATCACTAAACTGTGATTTCACAGTTAATTACATTTTAAAAACCCCCATTATGTTTTCAAGAATGAGTAAGCTTAAAAAGAAATGAAATTAATTTCAATCATCTGTTGAATTAAATGGAAAGAATGCTTTAATAACCTAATTGTTTTTTTAATCATCAAATTTAAGCTCAGTAATAATACTGTAGAGATTGAGTTGATTTTTATTGAAACCTTGAAGCAAGCTGTTCTTTGCACATTTCCATGTAATAATTACCTCATGGGCAAACCCATTTATCTCCCATAGGCCTAAAGATGCATTTATAACCTCTGGATGGGATATCATGCTAAAAAGAGAATTTGAAAGGTCTTACTCATATTTTACTGTAAGTTGCCAGGAGACACTAGTTTCTGTTATCAGACCTGTTCCAGTCATGTTGAATTCCAGTGGTGGCAAGACCCACATTGAACGGGTGTCTTTTGTATGCCAAATCTATGTTACCATATAGACTATATACTCATTTAATTTCCACAAAAATACTGTGAAGATAGATTTTAATGTCCTTATTCTACATCTTATTCTGCAATCTCCCCAGTTCAGAAACTCTAAAAAGTAAAAGATCAGACTATCAGTAAAGTTTTCAATCAGTTTAGTCTGACTCCCCATGCTGTGTACTTGAAAGTCAGTGAAAAGTCCATATGGGGCACTGTGTGTTTTTTGTTTTCTTTTATTCTCTTTATTGCCTATAAAAATAGAAGATATTCATTCATCCCAGGTTCTTTTGCTGATGAAAGTATATTAAAGGCAGATTTTGCAGGACAGCATTTCACATTTTTCAAAAGGGTCTTGGGGTATCTGCTATATTTTTAGCACTAAATCTCCCATGAAAACTCATTCCAAATTTTACACTTATGAGTTAAGTGTCTTGTATGAATGTGTGTATTTAGACATTTTTCAAATGTTCTCTCTCTTGCCTCAAAAGTTTTCAATATGGCCTTGAGATCTTCATGGCAGCAAACTTTACCTTTTCTCCAAATACAAGTGAAGAAAAGAGAACCATTCTTCATAGAACATATTGCCCTGAGAGTAAAAATGTATGAGCAAGTTTGATGTGTTTTAGTTTTGGGAAAGTCACCAAAGTTCCTAAAAAGACATCTAGCTAGACTGACAATGGTTGATAGGATTATGTTTATTGGGACATTTTGAGCTATGACTTGAAATGAAACCAATATCTTCTAATCGTTTCTTTTAGAAGCTTTGTACGAGTGACTAATTTCATTAATCAAAGTCTAGTTATTCAAATGAAATGATCAAAAAAGATTTTTTCAAGGCAGATGAAACTTCACACTAGCCATCTCTTATTTATGTATGAGGACCTAAATTTGCTTTCTATGAAATATGTATTTTCTGTTAACCATATTCTGTAATATTAACTTTTAACAGCATGAAAATAATTAAACAGTTGATCCATAATTTTAATACCTTTACTTTAAACATATGCTCTCATTTTTCATCATTTTTCCAATTTTATCTAAGTTCAATTTATTTACATATTTGTAATAATAGTGCTATTTGTTATGCTAGTTTTTATTTAGTTTTCTATTTTATTTGTTACCTATTATAAAATAAATTCACAATTATTGAGGACTTCAGCATTATCTCCAAGCCACCCTTCCTTTCCATTTTCTGCCATAACCATAAAGGATTCCTGTGACTAGTGGATCTGCCATCTAATATAATACAATTGCAATTTCTTTATCTGCTAAGAAGCAGTGAATTTCACCTTCACTATGTACCACTTGTTGAGTGTGGCAGAGGTAGTCTTAAGGGTGGTTGGAAAGGGAGTGGAACAATTTGCAATTTTAAATAGTCTTTATATTTAATCATTTTCCAAGCAACCCCTAGCTGACCATTCATGTAGAGGCCAGCCCTGCTGAGATCAGCCCAGCACAGTCCAAATAAGCAGAACCCCTCAGCCAACCCACTGTTTTAAGAGAAACATTGAATGATTGTTGAATTCAGCCTCACATTTATCTTTTGACCATCCGACTTTTATTTATAATAGTATTGCGGAAATATGTTATAGGCACTTCATAGCACCCAGTCAAGATTATTTTTCTCTGTATTGATCAAGCTGCTGGTCTTGCCCATTCCTGACTCCTCCCTGGTCCCTCCCCATTCCTGACAACCTTGAAATTAATCTCGTAGCTGTGGGATTGCAGAGAAAAACAACTCAATCTGCAGAAAGAAAAGGGAAAAAAGACAACATCAGATACTACTTATTCCAAATTGTCAACTTCACCCCCAATCTCCCTTTCCGCTCTTTCTTCAGTTGCTGGGGACTTTTCACTGCCCTGACCCTCACAATGAAGCCCAACACCGCCCTGCCTTCCTCAGAGCTGAGCTCTATTCTTGCCCCTACTTTGATAGCTGTGAATAAAGTCAGCCTTGCCTGGTGCAGTTTGTCTTTAACATACCTTAAACGCATTTGTCTAAAACTCTGTTTCTGTTATTTCTACCTCCTACTTATACTCAAACTCCATTCTGTTTTATCTCCACACTGAAAATTCCTGCTGAAACCTTTTTTACTAGGCCTTCTTTTCTCCTGAATCTCACCCCAAAATGCAGCTCCTTTCTAAAATACAAATTTGATCAGGCCATCTTCTTGCTGATTCCCTTTCAGTATTTCTTTGTAGAGAGAGAGTTGACATTACTTTGGATGGTATGAAATTTCCAACAATATGTGACTTTCCTCTTTCTCACAAGTTCAGTTCTTGAAGCCATGTCCATGTGCTTTTGTATATACTGTTCTGTTTTCCTGGCCTGGCTTTCCAGCCATCATCCACAAAGCTAACTTTGATTCTTCAAGATGCACACCAAGCCTCAATACCATTTGAGATGAGTTAGATTCCAGTAACTTGTGCTACCATAATTCTATAAATAAATATACTCCTCTTTTAGGATTTATTGAGTATTTCAATAAATATTTAGGATATTTAACGTTATATGCAAAGATGTCAGAGACCATGTCTCATAGGACCTAATACAATTTTCTTGATAACTTGGAGAATGAATGATTTTTCACTCTCTTAAATTATTTCTAGAGGAGACATTACCAAAAGTATTGGTTGATTGCCTCCAAGACTAATAATAGCAAAATAAAAAAAAAAATTGTCCTTTACAACCTTCTGCTTTTCAATTAATGGCAAAACATTAAATATTTTAAACTTTAAAGTCTCATAACTGGATTTAAATAATTGGATAATTGGAATCTCTTCAAAGTTTTCCAAATTAAATATACTTCAGAAGCTTACTTTACACTGAAGGATATCATGTTATTTCCTCCTAAGGAATGAGATTCATTAAATGTATTTCTGGAGTGCAATAAAAATCAAGAAGGCCACAGAAATACATAAGAAGTCTAGACAAATATCTCTACAATCTCTACCTGTCAGAAACTTTTGATTGGAGTGAATGCTCATAAATGATCCATGTTCAAAAAGTCTTCAATTAAGTTCCCAGGGCCAAAATTCCTCTCACTCTCCATTAATAATATGGGCATGTAAGTGTAAGGTGAATTTGACAGCATTGTATTCCTACGGCTAGGTCATCTGTTTTTTTGCCTGTATTTTCAGTACACTGCATATGACATCAATAGCAGCCTAAGAAAAGGTGCTAATGGTATTTCTATGAACATAAGGAATTAGTAATGGACTGATACTTATTGTAGAACACTAACACGTTCACAGAAACTAGGAAGAGATAGTGCATGAATATGAATTGAATTCATTGTTGGCCTATAACTATTTGAGTTCACCTTCCATTGATTTTTATTCTTTTTCTAAGACTTTTTCTTTTTCTTTTCTTTTCTCTTTGCTGCCCGCTGCTTTTTTTGAAAGCAGATCTTAGCTGCATTTTTTTGGGGCACATTCTCAAATGATTTTATAAAATCCCAGTTGATAATTTTGAGTTTTCTAAATATGAACTTTATCCATTCAGGTACTAAGCCATAAACTTATTAAAGGAGTGTAATTCTTCAGCTATTGTCCTGAGTTGTGTTTCATATCAGATATATTCAATAAGTACTTGTTGCTTGGTCTTCAATAAATTAGTTATCCTTTTAACAAATATGTATTGAATGCATTCAGTGCTTAAACAATGTGCTAGGTGCTCTTTGGGTTACCAAAAAGAAGTGTGATACAGTAGTGACTTCTAGCAGTGGATTAGATATTTGTGGTTAGAAGATGGGCACACAACACAAGTAAAACACCACCCTATAGAATTGAAGTCTTCCAATGAATAATACAAAGAAGAAGCACAGACATAAGAAATTAAAAGGAACAAACATGTCTTCTGAAATCAGCTTTCATTATATTTTTATGTTACCTGTGGGTGGAGAAAACAAAGTTCTTTTTTATTGACAGTTTTTGTTACACTAATTCTCTCTATAATGGCTTAATATCCTCAGAAGATTCAGCCAATATAATATGTTGCTTTCTTCCTGAGAAGTCCCTTGTCTTAATTATGTGACAACACAAAAAAGCATGCAAAGTAAAATCTATTGCCTAAAATGTATATATAAGGGACAAGAGAAATACCAGAAGGCAGTAATCTAAAAGTGAGACTGAGTAATACAATTTAGAATTTAAATATAATAATTGTAGTTAATATGAGACAGGCAATTGACTTCCTGGTATTCTCTGCCTACTTCCCACCCCCACTTCCCAAATGTATAATGAGGATGGTCTGTTAAATAATTTGTGAATACATGGATCAAAATATAATGTTTTTTCACAGAATGCAAAATTTCTAATTTGTTAATTATAAATTGATAATACCTTGGTTTTATTTTTCTTGTATCTCACTGGAAACAAGGTCTGCCAGTGTCAGGAGCTGAGATAAAGCAAACTGCTTGTGAGGTCTTCTGAACAGGAACAAAAAAGTTCTTTTCTTCAATTTGATCATATAAAGTTCCACAAAAGAAATTGGATTTATTTTGAAAGAGGACACTGATTGACTTTTTAGGAAAGCGCCCTCTAGTCAAAGGGAACTTTTTGAAAGGGAGCGAAGTTATGAGATTAAAAAAAAAAAGAAAAGGAATAGGGAAAGGGATAGGAGAGAGAAGGCTATGAGTACATTAAAAGAATATAAGGCAAAACTTAAAACCTGCCATAGAGAAAAGAGAAGGAAGGATTCCGTACATGTGGTTTTCAGCTGGAGAGGGAAGGAGGAAGAAATTCTTATGAAACATATATCCAAAATTTGCCTTTTTAAAAATTAAACATACGCTTTTGTTGGTAAGACTCTTAATTTTATAATTACTTACCTCATAACACTTAGTATCTTTTGAGCACTGAGAGATTAATAGATAATGACAGTGTGACATTTATGTGCCTATATATATATATTTGTAGTTAAGAATCTTTCTTAGCTACTCACCCATTGTATTATAATTAATATGGTATTCTTAATTTACAAACTCATAGGAGCTATGAGTAACTTTTTCATATCAATATTAATACCATCCAAAACAATGACAAAATCACTTTTGCCACATGGATTTAGCATTGAGTAAAAATTTTATTTTCTCATAGATTCTTCAATAAAACAGATAAAAAAAAATCTTGATTTCATTCTCCATGCTCAGAAATCAATATAGTTGTTTATAGCCTACTTGATCTTTAATAGCTAAGCTGACAAATGCACAATGATTTTTCAGTCACCATAATGAGAGCAATGAAAAAAGTGAGAAATGGCACTTCCTTATGGTATACTGGTAAGTGTCTTGTTTTTATTCCATTTTGCTTCTCACCATTGCATCTGCTTACCACTTAAAGTAATTTATCAATCAACAATTATAACCCAAACTGTGGTGGTTTACAAGGAATCTTTAGAGATAAGAAAAAAGTGGTCAGGTTAGGCTTTCAGGTATGCACTTTTATGTATTCCAAAGTTGAATGCATTTACCTTGGGTTCTTTCTTTCAAATAAGTGTCTCGTGAAAGCCTAAAACCAAATCCTTTTTTTTTTCTTTTTCTTTTATATTCAGCAAAAATCTGTTGGCTTTAGATCCATTGAAGGATAAAGGGATGAATAATGAATAATACTAGAGAATAGTCCTTCAGGAGCTAACGTTAATTATTTTGTACTACATTTCTTTTTATAAAGACTCTTTCAACTACAGTTCACACATATAAATGACCTTTGCATGTTTAATGTTTTTCATCTCATTGAAACCTATGACAAGGTGACATTAATGATGATGGGTTAGTTGGTGGAATGGGAGAATGGCAGAGTCATCAAATGTTAGATCTAGAGAGGAATATAGCCAAATGTAGCCTGTCCCACTCATTTCATAGATGAATAGCCTGCAGTCTACAAACAACTGCTGTGAAAAAAATACTCACACCTATTAAGGAGAACACTTCCCCTGTACACTGCTGATTTCTGCAAATGGGATTTACCCTGAATACCCCAATCCTCTGCTTTATTCCCACAGACATGGAAGGAGTATATGAATGGTGTTTTTTTTTTAATTTTCATTGCACACTGAGAGTACCAATGATTCTTGTTTACTAGAGCAGTGAGCGTGCAACAATGATTGTTGAATGAAGAGTGAGTGGACAAGCGTCAGAGTTGCATGGAACCAGAGACATGTAATAGCAAGTGGGAGAAGAATAACCCCATGTTCTGCCTTGTATGATCTGCTGATAGCTGGCCTGGCAGCCCATCGGTGACACCCCTCTGATTTAGTAGGCCTGGGTGGGGGACAGTGTATGAGGCAGGGTATGGCCCTAATGAATTAAATGCTCAGGGCCTTGCCAGGTGGGCTTGAGGCCAATGGGAGCTGGGATGAGTATGGGAGGAGAGAGTTTCCTTTAAATAATGGGATGGTTCTAGTGTTGGATAGAGAGGCAGGGAAGAGGGAACTGGAGGTAAGGTTCACCATCTCTTCTGTTTCCTGTGTCAAGTTGCTTGCATCACCTAATAGTAACAAAATCATTTTAGCCTTATGGATTTAGTATAGGACAAAAATTGCACATTTTTAACCCATCTGGCTTTTTTTTTTTTTTGCCTGGGCAGGCACCAGAATTGAACCCGGGTCTCTGGCATGGCAGGTGAGAATTCTACCACTGAGTCACCGTCACACTGCCCAACACATATGACTTAAGCTTAAGATTTCTTCGTAGAAAAGACTGTGCTTGATCATGCCTGCTTGTGATTGCTTTTGAAAGTCTGGGATTCACCCTTAGAAATGCCATTATTGTTGTCTGACTAAGCCACATTCCCCAGTATCAGGTGTATCAGCTACAAAGGTGACATATTGATCTTAATTCTCTATCTCCTAATTCATTTAGGTGTCAGATCCTGTTGTGTATTAAAGGATATTAATATTTCCAATCCTGAAAAACACTGTAAACATGTTGACCACAAATAATATATAAACCAATCTAGGAAAACATGTCTTTAATAAGTGAAAACCAGCCATTTGTTGTATGAAGAAATGGCATGGACTGGCATATGCCAGCCAGGTGGGCACTTCCTATAAAAATCCCCAGTGCAGATGCAACTTCAGTGAGTGTCAGCTTGAGGATTGACACTAGGTCATTCGTCCTCCACTTCAATGTCTGTGCGAAGCTGTAAAGAAACCCACTGTGGCTCTCACTGCAGCCCTGTGACCAATGTTGCCCGCTAAACCCGTGGGACCTGGCTTCCCAGCCTACTTCTTAAAGAAAGCTTCCTGCAGGTCAGTGGGCTTTGGGACCAAGAGATGAAGACCCAATATGTTCCACCTTTAAATGTGTAGTGTGCCCCTGATCTGGTTATTGTGCATTGGTCGTATTGACAGTTATGATTAAGCAAACAATTAATTAGGTCAGGTCTGCTTTCAGGTGGGACATTCACTTTCAATTTCCTTCTGCGTTGAGTTTGTTATAACTGTGTTTACTTGACAAATTCCAACTGGATTTATTTTATTAGTTTATTTTGTGTGCTTTTGGGGACTAAAGACATATCTGCACGAAAAAGAATATATTATCAGGTGTGTAAACTAACCTGACCAAGGAGAAACTTTTATTTTTACAGTGATTCATAATTAGGTTTGCCAGGTAAAATACAGGATATTCATTTAAATTTGAATTTCCAATAAATGACTTTTTTTTTGTAAGGATAAACATGTCACATTCATTGTTTATCTGAAATTCAAATTTTCTGGGTGTAGGTGTACTGTATTGTTTATTAAATCTGGCAACGCTGTCCATAATGATTCTTTTCAATAAGAAGAAAATGTTGCTGAAGAATAGTCAGTTTTAAACAGTAAGTAATGTGCAATCACTTCCTACATTTATACCCTGAAATTTCTGAAAGAAAACTGTGCTTCAAATGGCTATTTGAGCACAAGGAAGAGGAAACATGCCACTCAGTATCATTGGATTCAAAATTAGGGGATTTATTTTATAGTCAAGACATCCTTGAAAAGATGTATGTAAATCATTGCAGTGAGAACCAGCTATGTCTGTAACCTTTTGTACTTCAACAAGGAAAAGAGTTTGGTGAATTGGCAATGCCATAACAATAGTAAAGAAATGTTTTCATTCTCATCAGCCATTTTTCAGTCTTAAACATCTGAAGCAAAATCATCAGTGATAAAATAAAAAGGCGAAAAGAGGAAAAAGTACTTACTTTTGAGAGTTTCAATTTGATATTGAGAACAAATAATAAACTAGTGCTGTAAATGCCTGATTACCAAATGAACTCAAATATCAAGTGGCCTCCCAGTTCTCCAAAAAGTTGTAATGAAAAGGTGCCTTATTTTTCTAACTTGTAAGTTTGTATGGTTAATAATGTAGATGAGATCATTAAATGCCCAAAGATATTGTATTATTGTATAAATTAAATTATTGTATTTAATTATTATTGTATCAATTAAATTAAATATATGTTATAATCGGATACTACATGAAACATAGTATAGATAGATTTTCTCCAATTGCATTTAATAAAAATCATTTTATTCAAACTTACCCATACTTCTTTGATATCAATGCTACCATCTATACAGCAAATTTCTAAGTCATCTAATAAAGTTTTTTAATATCTCTTTGTATTTTATGTATTAGAACTAGCCTACCTATTTTTGTACTTGATGTGCCCATATACATAGATTTCCCAATAATGATCAACCTGAAAGAATAGCCCTATTTGGTAAAAATTTATACTTGATTGATCATTGATGGAGTCTATTTTTAGTATATTATTGAAATAGTATGTGTGTCTGTATATGATCTCTCTGTCTCTATATATTCTGTAGTCATTTGCTTTTAATATGATGTTATTGAATCTTTCAGATAATTTTGGTTTTAAAGTTTTCCTGTCATTAAATAACTTGAGTATTACATTTTTTTTTTTTTGCATTCTGGAATAATTTAAATGACACACAATTATCTCTCTTTTTTATTTAAGGGTTGAGTGATTCTGGTTCTGGTGTTGTTTTCCAAAGAAGGACTGGAATAGCATTTCCAATTTCTTATCCCAACTCACCAAAGGAAGAATTATCCCTTCCAGAACTCCCACAGAGCCTAAGGTTTCATAGATTCTCAGCTACTCATGGGTTCCTGTTTTCTCAGGAAAGTAAGATGGGAGTTGGGAGTAGAGAGGTGGTAGGCTGTATTCTGGCTGCTAACTTCCAAAACAGGACTTTTGCATCTGGGAGAGGCCTGAAAAAGTCATTGTGAAATATGTCTCAAGTGGCATGCTTCCTGCATTGCTCTATAAAAGCAAGTGGTCTTAGCCCAAGATCCCTGCAATGCAGACATGCCTGCCTGTAGAGATACTCTATGTGGGTAAACGGAGAGGAAGAAAAGCCAATAGGAGAATGCTTATCAATTTGACCTCTGCTACAGATAATGAATGTGCACTTAATCCCTCCTGGATCTTCTGATGAGCCTCATGTGATATGTCAGAAGACTGTTTTCCTAGTGGGTGAAAAAAAAAAGTATTAGAAACTCCCATTGATCAAGAGTATATCTATGGATGCTGAACTTCCCTGTAATACGTGAATGCAGATTTATAAACATATCAGTGCAGAGCAGATTCTAATGGGCCTTCAAGAGGAACCATCAAAGAAATCAGGGTCCAGGGAGATGTGAGTCAGGCCAGGCCAAGTCAAAGTAGTGTCCTGTGAACCTTTGTGAAGCCATCCAAGCTGCATCACACCAGCCACTGAAGTAATAGATGGAGAGAAAGGTGGAGCTCTGAGGATTCTGACAGGGTGCACAAGAGATCCTCAAGTGTTTACAGTGGCATTCAGGTACTTGTAATTTAAAAGTCTGAGTTAAACAGTTTGCCTTCTCTATTTCATTTAAATCACTTTGTTCATGTGATCTCTATAAGTTCCTTGCATTAATTTCCTGGGCTTCCATAACAAAGTATCATAAACTATCTGGCTTAAAACAAAATAAGTTTATCTTACAGTTCTGGAAGCTAGATGTCTTAAATCAAGGTGCCAGCAGAGTGGGTTCCTTCTAGAGGCTTTGAGGGACAATCTGTTCGATGCCTTCTCCTATCTTCTGGAAGTCTCCTGCAAACCTTGGCATTCCTTGGCTTATAGACACATCACCCTTATCTCTACCTTATTATCACATGGTATCCTCCTTGTGTGTCTCTGTCTTTTTCAGTTGAACTTCTTCTTAGGACACAAGTCATAATCCCCAATCCAGTTTGGCCTCACCTTAATTAATTATACCTCCAAAGACTCTATTTCCATATAAAGTCACATTTTAATGTTCCAAGTGGACATGGATTTGGGGGAGGGAGGAACATTATCCAATCCAATACGCATCTAAAACTAACAACTACTAAATTACTTTCAGGCTAATACTTTATTCTGAAAAAACAAGTTAGTTGCTCAAATATGTAGATGCGTACATTATGCTCCTGAAATATCTCATGCATATTTAATATGTATATATGTATGATTTATTAATATAGCATAATGGAGTATATATCATATATTAATACAGATAAGATAAATCATATCCATATAGCTAGCATATAACAGGAGTACTCTGCAATGCGAGAGACTGTACAGGTATTTGATTATCATTTCCCAAAAGGATAATTTTGAAAAAAAATGTCCTGTAATAGAATGTAGACATTAAACAAATAAACAGACATTTCAATTTATGATGGGTGCAGTAAAGGACATAAGCAGGGTTCAGGGTGATTATTGGGAGTAATCTTTTCTAGATATGGTGCATGAATGACGCCTCTTTGCAAAACTGACATTTATGTTGAGATGTAAAAGGTGAGGTGGAGGCATCTGTGCAAAGAACAAGGGGTGCAGCATTCAAGTCAGTGGAGTCAGCCAGCTTAAAGGCCCTGAATTATCGAAGATCAGTAAATGTTGTCTTGACATTTCTCATAAAGCAAGTTTGAAGTATTATACACAACACACTTGGGGATATTAATGTGTTTAAAGCAGTTGTTTATAAGTGATAATACTTAAGAAAGTCTTAACTGTTCTATTTAATTACTACCATATCTGGATATATCTGTAACATAACAAAACTTGTAAAAAAATTCTTTAAGTCAAAAATACATATAGGGCAGGCCACAGTGGCTCAGTAGGGCGGGCCACGATGGCTCAGCAGGCAAGAATGCTTGCCCGCCATGCCAGAGGACTGGGGTTCGCTTCCCGGTGCCCGCCCTTGTAAAAAAAAATATATATATATAAATGACTAAATGAGTCCTAGATAATTAATAATTTCAGACTATGTAATATGTCTACATAATGGATATCAAAGACATAAACTGAGAAAAATAGGCACAGATAACAAAACATTTTTTGAAATTAGCTTTTAGTTTTTCATGGGACTTAAAATTCTGCTCAATTATGAATAGGAATGTGTCTCTGTTTTGCACAAATCCAGATTTTCCTTCTGTTTTCCTGTTTCAGTTGTCCTTCCGTGAGACTATGCTTTCCTTATTCTATTGCTAATCTTCTCTTGATGTAACCAAAATAACTGTTTCCCACACAATCCGTATTCTCCATCTGTAGTGTACAGTTGTGACTGAGAAGCCCCTACATTTCCCGGCTTCTCTTGCAGCTACTTAAAAACTATGTGACTGGTTTTCACCAATGCAACAGGATGCCTGCTATTCCAGCCATGTATTTTAAGAAGTGGAGTGCCTCCCGATACACTTTCTCTTTCCACTATATGGAGTTCAAATATTAACCATGCCATCGAGATGGTAGAATCACAAGATGGAAGGAGTATGGGTACCTGAATCACCACAACACCTTGGATTGTGCTTTTTTTTTTTTTAGTTTAAGCCCATTTATGTTTTAGATCTATTTTGACACACAGTTTAACCTACCCTAACTAATCAGCTGAATTAATCCTATATGCTGTGCCCTTTTTCCTGATGTCAGTACATACTTAAATGACATATTTGTGATAAACTTGAAATTTTAAAGAATGAGTCCTTATTAAATCACTAAAGTGTTCAAGATGAAAAATCAATTACTGAGTTATTTATATAGAAAGCCAGCAGTTTTCTACTTTCTAGGCCTCAGCCTCATTCTCAATCCTAAAAAAAAAAAAAGTAGCAATTTCAGCTCCTACAGTTTTTGTGATATTTGTTTCCATATTTCAATTAATGATTATATTGTTATTTTAAGTTGATTTTATAAATATATACCTCTTATTTTGGAAGATGAGAATTGAACTCTTTTAGGCCAATACTCTCCCAATTCTCTTTCCCAGCTTCCCTGTAGTATTGTTTCATAGCTTTTGTTTGAATAAATAGTCTACATTTATATTATTACACATAATCAAATATTTCTCTTATAACTTTTGGTTTTTCCTTGGGTTAGTAATCAGTTATCTCTTCTTAATGTGCTTAATGTCCTACAGACCTGTCACTGATTAAGATTTCTTAATCTTCCTTTAGAAATGTCAAATGTCTCACAATAATTTTAACAAATGTTAAAACAGATACAATAATCTATCAGCTTCTTACCTTTTTTCTCTTGATTTTTTTATACATCTCCATAGCCATAGGTTCATGCTTACTTTGTGAGACTTCCTTTCTCAGCTGCTCTACATGACTCTTTCCTTTCTTTTTTCATCTTTCTTGGTTTACTTTCATTTTCTTGTGATACAGTCTCAAATAGCATTTATGAAACTTTTCTAGAGTTGAATGAGCAATTCATCAAAGGAACCCCAAAGGTAGTAAACATGTGAAAACTCAACTAAACTAGTAGTCAGTGAAAGGCCAATTAAAGCACCATCATTTCACATGATTTCAGATTGACAAGAAATTATTAAAAAGACAATGCCAAGTGCCAGGTGCATACACAGTTAGTGTATGAGATGGTACGTATATTTTGGAAAGCAATTTGGCAATATCTAGTAAATCTGTGCACGTGGTGCACAAGGAGACATCCACAAGAATTCTATGATTGTTTTGAAAGCAAAAACAGAAAACAACCATCAATAAAATCCACACCAAAAAGAAGTAAAAAGAAAAGCCCATTATGCCTAAGAAGAGAGGAATCAAGAAATAAATTGTGGTAAATTCTTAGGTTGCAACACTATACAACACTTAAAGTTAACACATAATTCACATGGAAAAATGTAAGGGTATTAAGTTAGACTGAAAAATTGCAGAAGATGTATAATGTATAACATATATATAGCTTAAGTAATGTTTAAAACAATATTATTGCGGATAGACAATATGTCATATTATGGTTTTTATCATATGAATATATGTGTAAACTCAGGTTAGTTCTCACTTCTAGAGAAGAAACAACAGTAAAGAGACTGATAACTGTAGTATGGGGGGTTCAATTGAATCTGTGATTTTGTCTTAATTAAGTGAAGCAAATATAACAGAAGTTTAAAAAATGAAAATCTAGTGATAAGTACACAGATGCTCATTATATAATTCTCTATTTTTGCTTCAAAAATATTTTGAGAAAGAGATAATAAATTTTTAAATATCTGCCCATAGAATATGCCTTTACTTTTCCTTAATCCTTACTTGATAATATATCTGTGTATAAAAATTATCAGTAGAGAAACATTTTCCCACAAAATTTTGAAGCATCATTCCAATGCCTTACATTTTGATGTTGAATGTTTCTTAAAGATTTGGCAAAACTTGTTGCCAATTTGTTTAAACTTAGTGTTTTGGGTTGGGGAGACTTTTGATAGTTCTGGCAATTAACTTAATGGTTCTTTTTAGACTTCCTACTTCTTCATGAGTCAATAATGGTAATGTAGAATTTTTAAGAAAAATTATTCTAGATTTCTATTATCATAAATTTTGTTCATAGTATTATTTTGGTTTTTTAATCTCTGCTACATTTTGTCCTTAAACACCCCTTTCATTTTTAATATTTTTTACCTGCATATTTTTTCTCCTTTTATTTTATTGACAATATTCTTCCGTGGTTCCTTTGCTTTCCTCCACCCTCCTTTTTTGCCTTCATTTAGTTTGATAAAGTTTTTTTTTCTTCATTCCTGTTGTTGCCAAGCTTCTCATTTAGAAGTTGAGATTGTATCTCTATCCTCTATTCCTTACTCATTACTATCCTCTACTCCTTAGATGACCATATATAAATGGGGTAATTTTCCCTGTTGGGTTTGTTGTTTGATTTTCTGGGCACAAAACACTAGCTATTATTTCACAGTCACAAGTCAATTACATTTATCGATGTATTTTGTCTGTCTGTGTTCAATTGTTATTGGTATCCCTACTCTTTCATGTTCACATTTGCTGAAGTTATCTTTCATAATTTATTTACTAGGAAGCTCTAAGTTGCAAACTCTTAGTCTTTGTATGTCTGAAAATATCTTCATTTTGCACTCATTTCTAGATGAGCATTTTTCTTGGTACTTGTGCTGGTTTGAAACTTTTGTCTACCCCAGAAAATCCATGTCCTTTAATTCTGATTCAATATTGCTGTGTGGGATCTTTCTGATTAAGTTGTTTACATAAATATGTGGCCCACCCAATTCTGGGTGGCACCTTTTGATTAGGTGGCTTCCATGGAGATGTATCTCCACCCATTCAAGGTGGGGTTGTTTATGGGAGTCCTTTAAGAGGGAACCATTATTGGAAATAGCTTCAGAATCAATACAGAGACCTTTGGAGATGCAGAAAGAAAATGCTCCTGGGGAAGCCATTTGAAAGGAGAAGCCAGTAGAGCGGGCTAGTTATGTGTCTTCCCAGCTGACAGAGAAACCCCAAAAGTCATTGGCCCTCTCCTGAGTCAATGCATCTATTTCTGGATGCCTTAGTTTGGACATTTTTATGGCCTTAGAGCTGCAACTTAAATAAATTCTCTTTATAAAAGCCAACCTGTTTTCTGGTATATTGTACTCCAGCAGCTTTAACAAACTAAAACAGTACAAAATTCTAGATCAACAGATATTTTATCAGCATTTTGAAGCTGTGTCCAAGCAGTTTCTGAAATATATTTTAGCATAAATAACAGCCTGCTGTCAGGGTAATTGTCACTTGTTCACAGGTAGTCTAAAGATTTTATTTTGGTCTTTGATGTTCTGAAGTTTGTCCATGATACATCTGGGTGTGGATTAATATTTTTTCATGTTTAGTATTAAGAGTTCACTTTCTATTTGAATGCTCATAGATAATTCTTGGTAACTATCTCTTCAAGATGTTTTTTATACCTTTCTCTCCATTTTCCCAGTAATGTTACATGTATGTGGAGTCGTGCCTTCTATCATCCATCACTGTCTAATTCTCCTCCATATTTTTCTTATTTTTTTCTTTGTGATATATTATGTGTGACTCTCTTGATATTTCATGCAAGTTCAATATTTTCTATTTAATAGTATCCTGTATAGAGTTTATTCTATTTCAGATTTTTATTCTTGTGACTATACTTTTTATGCACAAAACCATTTGCTCATGTATACTTTCTTGAATTTTTTATGCCACTTTGGATTTCATGATTCTTTTCTCTTTATTTCTGTTGCTTGTAAGTAGATAATCATTAAGCAACAATGGGATATACAACAGGGATTTACCCTATTTTTTTTAATGAGGGCATAGTCTTATGACTGATTATGGAATGAAAATGAAGACTCATTTTGCAGAAACATGTCATTATAATTTTTGAGTAAGTGTTTTGTGAGTGGATAAAATTTAGCATCATGAGAATTTTCTCACCTCTATCATCAGTATTTATCAACTCATATTTTTAAGAACTGTCCATTTTCAACTTGTTCCTACAGTTGCATGATGCAGAATTAGGCTATTGAAAGATATCCAGTGAAAAACTGAGAATAGAAAGAGGATGAGATAAAGTGCTAAGTATTGCAGGGAAATTTAGCCAAAGAGCTTAAAATTATCCATAAGAAAAAAAACTGAGACAAAGAGAGAGATCAAAAAGCCCATGGGCCGGTTGTGTGAGAGAATTTTAGGAGTTTGGTTTCTGAGCTGCTCAGAAGAGAATTGAGGAGAAAAGAAACAAGGCTAAA
Source organism: Myrmecophaga tridactyla (assembly GCA_004026745.1). NCBI lineage: Eukaryota > Metazoa > Chordata > Mammalia > Pilosa > Myrmecophagidae > Myrmecophaga > Myrmecophaga tridactyla. The sequence goes on along the minus strand of PVIY010004074.1, from coordinate 43,012 downwards.
AAATGTTTGTTGAAGGTTATAAATCATATCTTATTTAATCATTTTAAATGCAAGTAAATAATGGACTTACTATTCATTGCTCTTGGCTATGAACTGAGTTTTACATGTACCTTGCAGAGTCTTGGATATTATTATTTTTATATTATTAAACATTTTTTTATCACTATGATAGCTTAGGGCATTATGGTTTAATTATTTCTTGCTCAACATTATGTCAGCTCTTGTATCAGTCAGGGTTCTCTAAGGAAACAGAAACAACAAGAGATATCTATAAATATGAAATTTTATAAAAATTGTCTCATATAACTGTAGGGATTCACAAGTCCAAATTCCTCAAGGCAGGCTACAAACTGGGAACTCCAGGGAATATTTTTGATGAATTTCCCAGGAGAAGCTGACTGGCTTTCTCTTCTCACTGCTGAAATCATCACTTCTCCTTTTAAAGTCTTCAACTGCTTAAGTGAGATGTCTCTCATTGCTGAAGGCAGTCTCCTCAGTCAATTGTAGATGCAATCAGCCATAGATGCAATCAACTTACAGATGACTTAAGTTCACAAAATGTAATCACAGCAATAAGCAGACCAGTGCTTGTTTTAACCAAACAACTGGGCACCATTACCTGGTCAACTTGACACATCAACTTAACCATCACAGCTCCTGATGATGCACATATATGTGATATTAAAACTACTGACAATTTTCATTTGGGGAGCAATTCTCTATCCATTTATATATAATCCTATTTTTAATTAACTCTAGACTTCTGAAATCAAGGAGAATTTGTCCTGAGTTATATAAAACTGCTTCTAGTTAATCTGAGTTTAAACATCTATTGTGCGGAAGAATTAGCTTCAGCCACATACTCTATTCACCATAGAATCTTTCTATGTAGTGGTTAAATGGTCATGGTGAAGAGATCACACTTATTGTGTTGGAATGGTCCGAGACTGAAGCTACTGTGTAGAAATTGGTGTCAATTGATAAAAGCTTTTAGTGTGGAAAGACAACAAGTGACTTGAAATTTGGAATATCAGTGTGCAAATTTTTCTTTGGCTGAATGACTAAGGTCATTCTAATGTGATAATATTCATTTTATTTTGTTTTTTTAAAGTGAGGAATTAGATTAGACAATATTAGTTTCTTATGACAGGAAAGGATGGTGAAGTTGTTCAGTAATTTGCTTATCTGCCATAATGATCCATTTTTGAAAGATCAGAGCAACTATGAAAGAACCACTTATCTTTCTTGGACAGACATTTCTTGGGGCGACTCTTTGTTGAGACATCACTCCAGTTGGGGTTGATTATTTCTATTCACTTTTTTTAAACAAATAGTTCCATAAAGCAACAAATATTTAAGGATTTAAACTTTCCATAAATAGAATGTTGGTGTATAAATATTGAGTGGAGATGGGTAAAGGGGATGCATGAGACTATATGGTGTGGATAAATTATTCTTCAGATTTCTTTGAACTTTGAATTTCTTTATTGTAGGAGCGTTTTCCTCCAACCACTCTCTCTGTTATTTCCATTTATGAAAAAAACTTTTGGATATCGCATCTTGAATATAGTAGCTTGAAAATGCTAATTGATATCTTAAATTAACACAGGTGCTGGGGAAGGCTATTCCAGCCATGCTGGAATATTTATTTTCCAGCCATGTTGGACTTAATGAAAGCTATGAATACACACTGAGAAAAATACAAATATAATTTTATAAAATTTCAGAGATTCATAAACTCTTTGGGTCTTTTACATGAACTTTCCACAGTCAAATGCTGTGGGGTGAATAAGAACCCTGGTATACGTGCTCTCCAAGATAAAATTTGTGACTCTTAAGACTGGCTTCTGCCCTAAATTTCATAGTTCTAATTAAAGCAAAGGTATACCCTCTTAATTTTCCCTTCACACTAAAACTGTGAAACTAATAAAGTCTGCTTTGAGGAACTAAGGAAGAACATGAAGAGAGAACTCAAGTATAGGACTTTTCTGACACTGCAGAAGTGTTCGCAGAGCTCATTTTAATAATGAATTTCTCTGCCTCCATATTGGCTAAAAGATCCTTGTCTTGAATCTGGCCCAGTAGGTAGAAATAGATCTTTTTTTTTTTTTAACTTGGTAATATGCTTCTATGCAGTTCTCTAAAATTGATGTGATTAATATGCAGAATCCCCTTAGGAAGGCAGAACCAAACAAGATAGTTGCTATTTTTCCTCTCAAGGTAAATGACCATATTTACAACTGTATTTTGTTTTTTCATATTTATCACTGCTATCTTCCATGTACAGGTGAACCATCATCTTTTAGGTTGATAGCTAAATTTGAAAGATAGAGTCTTGAAGACATTTAGGTTTACAGTGAAGGGCGGTCAAGTTGCAATAGACTACTGGCAGTCTTTCCTATTTCTTCAGAGAAAGGAATTGAATATACTGGCTACTGCAGTTTATAGTTGCAGATTTGTTAACGCATTATAATTTTAGAACAACCTGCTGGGGGGGTTGTTGTCTATTGACCTTGGGCATGAAATGTGAACTCTCTCAGTTTCTGTGTCCTCATCTGAAAAATGAGGGCAATCACACCTCAGTGGGTTGTTTTAAGGATTATAATGAGATAACAAATCTCTTGCTGACCAACAGATGTCTCTGCCCGTTATTGCTCTTTGTGCAGATAGTGTCCATAAAGAAATATGGACGATGGGCTTCAAAGGCAGATTCTTTCATGGAGAGTAAACTGTGATCATATGACAGCACATGAATGACAGACAAGCCGTATGTGGGCAGCCCAAAGGAGCAGGTGATAGTGAAGTCAAAGCAGACTCAACATCCCCTGCTCCTGAAGGCAGCTATCTAACATGTCACCATGGATTTGCAAGCCCTCCAGTAGCTGTGCCTTCATGTCGGCAACTGTTGTGTGCCTTTAGAGAAGGGAGGTGGTTTGTGGGCACATAACAGAATGTCAGACTGGAGACAGAAGCTCCAAATGAAGCAAACAGTGTTCAGTTTAGTAATGGCTTGCTAAACCATAGGAAGAAGTCTCATTTTAGACCTAGGGACTTGAAATGACTGGATATTTGTTATTTAAATTCATCTTATTTGATTCCCAATCATATCTTATGCATGCCTTAAGATGTATGGCATTTAGAGATTTATCAGTGGCAGAGTGTTAAGAATTGTAACTGCAATGGGATCTGAGAATTTTATTCTGCCTTACAAATTTCAGACTCATTATATCATATCAATATCATATTATTCTCTTTCAGGACATTCTAAATGACTTCAAAATTTCTTTTTGGTGACTTGTCAGGACTCGGAATTCATGGTGAATGAATAGTGGTCATCTTAATTATGAAATGCCATATCTATACTTTACCACAAATAATAAGAGAAATAAATACTAATGATTCAATTCTTCATGCTCTGTCATTAATACCAAGTAAGGCGCACCAGTAGAATATGCGCTCTCATAACAACACATCCCTTTCTCCTCCAGAACATCTGCTCATAAGAGGTACAATGATATTGGCTCTTTGGACAAGAGATTTGGCTTCAGGGTCCAACTCAATCTCTGAGAGCTTTTGAACTTGAGCAAGTATCTTGAGCTCTATAAACCCCAATTCAGTAAACTGTATGGAGGGGGAAATGCCTCCCTTGCAAGGTTTTGATACAGATTAGAGAAAACATGTTAAAAGTGCCAGGCAATAGTAACCACCCAATAAATAGTAGTCAAGTCACCCCTACTATTGTTATTATTAATTTTTTACTTCTTGGTAGGACATAGGTGTGCCACTGAGGCATCCTTCAACTCTGAGGATGAGAATTTGAAATTGTTCTGTAAAGCATATCATCTAAGCAATAACATGTAAATAAAGATGAAAGGGTTTTCTGAAGGTTTATTATTTCAAGAAAAGTGCACTCTTGACTTAGAGGTGAGGCAGAAAATAAATTAGCAATGGCATTAATATTTAAAAAAAAAAAAAGAAAGCATCATGCAGAGAGAAGAAGAGACTTTATATGGTGCAGTGATTTTTCTCTGGGGGACCATCAGCTCCTTGCGATAGTCTAAACTCTCTCCTTGCATTGCCTTCCTGTAGGTAATATTCCTTTCAACCTCATAAATGTTGGGTCTTGCCACATGACTTCCTCTCACTAATGAAAAGTAAGTGAGTTCTGACAGAATGTTTTGGGATCATTGTGTGTTTCCATTTGCCAGTTTGCTTTTGCCCTTTGTTATGAGAATATACGTATCCCATTTGGGGCCGCTCCTTCAGTGGAGGGTCCAAATGCAAAGACATTTGGAACAAAACTACAAGCCTGGTACAGAGCCACTGTTAGAGTTTAGCAGAACTGCAGCGGGTAGGCAGCATCCAATATGGAAAACGAGGAAGAAGTAATCCTTTGTTCTCCTCAGCCTGTAAAATTTGGGGGGTTGTTTATTTTTTCAGCAGAGCTGGTAGGCATGCCTGAAGAAAATTAAGTGTACTGACCATACTCATCACACATTTATATACCAACATGGGCTCCGCTTCTCCTCTAATCACTTTCCAATCGTCTACACGTAGCCAGATTTAGGTTTTACAGCATGTATCAGACTGTATATCCTCTCTATGTAAAACTCTTCAGTGACTTCTTAGTGCATTCTGAATAAAATAATAATAATATTTTTGAATCCCTAAACTTTATCTAAAAGGCACTGCACTATCTTGCACTCTCTAGCCCTCTGCGTTCATTGCATGCCTTTTTATTCAATTGCTGTCACAGGCCAGCTACAGTCCTTAAATATGATAAACTTTTTCTTTTCTTTAAGCACATAGTTTCTTTTACCTGGAACACATCTCCCATGATTTTCTCAATGCTGACTTTCTCTCATCATTTTATTCAGACAGACCTTCACAGACGAAAATACCTCATTAGATTTCCCCATCTTCCTTCACCTCCACTGTTATTCTTTATTATTTCATTCTTTTGTTTCTTTCATCACCTTCTTCCCAATTTTAATACTATTATGACTGCAAATAATAGCAGACAATGCACACTGAATACTTACTGTGTTGCAAGTACTATTCTAAATGGTTTAAAAGAACTAAATAATTTAATCCTTAGAATAACCAATAAAGTCGGTAGTATTTTTAGTAAGAAGGAACTGACACAAATTGAATGTGGATTAATTTGTTTACTTCTCTAAATTATAAGATACATTTTTCAATTTGCTAATGCTCTGGAATACAATATACCAGAAATGGATTGGCTTTTATAAAGAGGATCTACTAAGTTACAGGCTACAATTCTAAGGCTGTGAAAATGTGCAAATTAAGGCACCAAGATGATGCCTACACTCAAGAAAGGCTGATCAAGTCCGGGGTTTCTCTGTCTCATGAGGTGATGTCTGCTGTCCTTCTCTCCTGGCTTTTGGTTTCATGGTGATTCTGCTGTCCTCTCCAGGCTTCTGGTTTCAAATGGCTCCCAGCATCTCCAAGTACCTGTGTCTGAGCTTTCTCCAAAATATTTTCCTTTTAAAGGACTCCAGTAAGCTAATAAAAACTCACTTTGAGTGGGCGGGGGTCACATCTGCATGGAAACAACTTATTCAATAGGTACCACCCAACAACAGTTCTGCCCCCACAATATTGGATTAAAAGTATGTGGCTTTTCAGGGGTACATAACAGTTTCAAACCAGTATAATACCCAAGGTCAAGGAGCTTGACTATTTTGTCCATACCTTATATCCAGCATCTATTATAAACTCTAGTACAGAGTAGGTACTCAAAAAATATCTTTGAATTTTCTCAATTAAGTACTGAATCTCTCAGATGTTATTCCCACAGAGATCTCCTTACACTCCAATGCTTAAGATCCTTGGCAATTATACTTCTTGTTAATACACTGAAGCACTGGTATGGTATGTAGATGGTCTCTAAATAGTGCTTTACATTAGAACTTTCTGTAATGATGGAAATGTTCTTCTGTGCTGTCCAATACAGTAGCTCCTAGCTGCATATAGCTATTGACCACTTGAGATGTGGTTAATGCTGCTGAACAATTAAATTTTAAATTTCATTTGATTTAAATTAATTTAAATGTAAATAGCCAAATGCAGTTAGTGTCTAGTCTGTTGGGTAACACAGCTCTAGAAGCTATGCATGAATGGTTAGCTAATGTATCTAAGGAGGCCTTTAACTTCAAAACATAAATTTATTGAGCTACAGACTGATAAATATCTATGTATGGAGCTCATTGATTTTTCTCTCTAAAAAACTGCATCATAATAAAAGAAAATTTAATGATTCATATACCAAATATTTACTGACTGCCTGATATGTCCCAGACCCTGTACTAGGTACCTGTAATACAACAATGAATAAGAATACAACATTTTCCTCAAGGAATTTATAATCTGGGGAGAAAAACAGGCAATTAATATCTGAGCAAAGCAGAGTTACAACAGACATATTTTGTAGTGGTGTTATGACAGAAACAAACATAAGGCCAGGCTAAAGCATATGGGGACTAATGGGGAGCTCAGTATACAAGCATCAGATGGAGATAAAAACTTCTTGGTAATAAAAGTAACACTCAAAGTGACCAAGAGCTACCTTTGTGCAGGGGTGCAAAGGGAAAGATTTCTAAAAAGGAGAATATCATATGCAAAAAATCCAAAGGCATGAGAAGTTGTGGGCTTCTTCAGGCAATTGACAGAAATTCTGTATCACCGGCATGGGGAGCAGAGCTCAGAGCAGTATGGGGTAGCTTGGAAAGGCCCTACATTAATAGGGCCTTAAATGCCATAAGAGTTATTATTATTATTATAGTTGTTATTTTAATTAGAAATGCAGAAGAAAGCCATTACATCATTCACAGTAGGAATGTAACAACATCTCAAGGGTTTGTTTGTTTGTTTGTTTTACTTAATTACTCCTGCTACACTGTGAAGAAACAACTGTAGGGTGCAAGAATGGAAATGAGAGACCAATTGCAATTAGGCGGTTATAGAAATATGGCAGTAAAAGATGTTGGCATCTGGGAATTGAATGCTAGTAGTAGAGTAATACAATATGGAAAGATCAAAATTTAAACTGACAGAACTTGCTGGGCCAAAGAAGATTCATTTTCAAATCCCTACTTACAGATTGTTTTGCAAGAAGCACATAAATAAATAAATAAATAAACCAACAAACTAATATATCGGGCAGTTTGTTCTAAGCAGCAGCAACAATGCCCTTGGATGAATTTGGATTTATTTATATGAGAAAACCACATGCATTTTCCTTTATATCATTAATCCCAAGATTTTGTACTTGATATTGCACTGAGTTTTACAAATCTGTCCTAAGACAGAATTTCACTTAAGGGCTACATTTTCTAAGATCATTTAGTATTAAGATTAGTAGAAATTGCTGCTGATAAAAACAAACAAACAAACAAAAAACACTATATTCTTAGGCAGTGTACTTTTTCTGAAGGTCAGCTTAGTTTTCTCCCAATCCCCTCTTATCAAGGTTTTTGTGTTTTCAAAGGCAATCGGCCATCTTTGGGCATGTATTTCATCATTTGAGAAACAAAGGCATTGGGTTAGATGGCCTCCAAAATCTTTCCTGTCTCACATCTCTATGAATGCTTTAAATAGCAAGTTATGCTCATCAGAACTAATAAAAGCTACTGTACCCTATATCACTGCCTTTCTTGGCACTCATGTATTTCTTTAAATATGACTGGGAAGGTGTATTAGTGTATAAGGTCAAGTATGCTTGCATGAAACAGCCCAACTCTGACACTAATACATCAAACCTAAACAATCAATCATCATAGGACACTGTGCTTCCCTGCTTGCCAATGTAGAGAGCAATACATAATAGCACTGAATCAACACTATACAATTTTTTATCTCACTCTGACTTTCCAGTATATCTTACAATGCTTTTCCATCCTCTTTTTAAAATTAAGAAGTATATTTCTTATGAGAATGTCCAATGTCCAATGTTTTATAAGCAAAATCCACATAGTTTTATCATGTTATTCATTTACTCAACAAATATTTTGAAGCACCTAGTGTGTCCCAGGCACTGCTCTGTGGATAAGGTGTGAGCTGCACACACTTAGTCACTCTTGTGGAACTGACATTCTTAAGAATTCAACTTAAGTCTAAATGAAATATGCCTCTATAATAAAAGTTAAGTAATCTATAGTAGACACTGATAATTCTAATTAATTTAAGCATTCCATTATCAAAATGTCATTTAGTCCTGGGAGGAGAAGCATGAAGAGTAGAACCTAAATGGGATTAAAAGTTAAGATAAGATCCCAGCAATTGGTTTCCTTTGTATTTATTTATTTTATTATGTCACTATCAAGCACAGAAATGTCATTTCCTAACAAAAAATTTTAATCCACATTAATTTTGTGTCTGTCCTGAAAAGATACCTGAAATAAATTTTGAAACCATTGATAGTGTGGTGAAAGAGAAATAATGTGATGCTGCTGTAGAAACATTCATGTGAGATTGTATAAAAAAGCATACAATTGTAAATCTCATTGACTCTTGTCTCCTAATACCATGTATTCTAAAGAACAAATAAAATATAATTAAATAACCAAATAAGATGCAATTACCTCTGCTTAGACATTTCAAAGCATTGGGCTCTAAAATGAAAGTTCTTCAGGTGGTAGGATTTTGTACTGAAAGCTGATTGCTTTATCTGAAATTTCTGTCTCTAAGTTGAGCTTCTGTTACATTTATGCCCATAAACCACCTCCATTCTCTGAAGACACCCAGCAGCTGTCAACATGAGGGTTCTGCTCTTAAGCCTCCTGTAAACCCCTGGTGACCTGTTAGACACATGCTTCTTTAGAGCTAGGGAAGCTGACTCTGCTTTGACTTCACTATCAGCAGCCTTTGTTGGCTGCCCACGTGTAGCCATCATTCACGTGCTCTCAAATGGTCTCTGCTTACTCCCCCTGGATGAACCTTCTTTTGTGTCCAGTGGTCCCATTTCCTCAATGGCCACTTGACGGCATAGTTATCACAGGAGCAGTAATGGGCAGAGACGACTGTTGTTTAAGTGGTTTAAAACTTGCTCCCATTAGTCTCATCTAGCTCTAGTATTTTAGACATCACATCTTAGGTTATTAGTCTTGTGTTTGGGTAAAAGAGAAATAATATTTTGGGAGCTCTGATTCTGATAAAATGAATTATGTTACTGAGTGCCTTGGAAAGCAAGGGTCATGCAGCAGGAGACCCAGACAGATATATCTGTAAATAGACTAATGATATATCTGCTGGCAAACAAACTCAACATACATACTAGCTAGACAACTTTTATCCATGGGATATTTTAACAAGATGGACTTGCTCTGTCTAGCTTTGTTTATGGAAAGCAAATACAGAACCTATGGATATATGGGACATGACTCCTTGAAAAGCATTCCCAAACAACGTAATTATTTGAGGATAAAAACTGAGAACTTTTATAACATAAATGGCTCTCTTCTGGGGAAGTCAAGTGACTGCAAACATATCTTGGAAACTTCAGATATTAATCCAGAGTGGATTTTGATGCTGTAAGAAAGAATTGAGGGGCTGCAATGGTTATTTTGTACCTCTCCCTTCTGAATTGCTTGTGCTTTACAATTACTTTTATTCTTGATTTTATTAGTAAAGCTTAATGCAGAGTAAAATCTCTAATTTTTGTAAGTTTGATTTGAAAATCTGATCCATTATGTTATCTCAAATGGCTTCTGTGTGCAAGATTTTCTTCAGATACATGAATCATGATGGCTAAGGATATTATTGCCTGAACAAATGGGAGGATAAGAAAAATCTTGAAGAGAGTTGATACCAGGGTGACTGCCCATTCACCCAGTTATTTATGTGGTAAAAGCATGACCACATTATAGATGAAGCAGTGATAGAGGTTATGTTTCATCACTGGGATTTGAAAGAAATAAACATGGACTTATGAAGATAGTCTAAGTGGATAGTTAAAAAGTATAAAGTAGAAGGGAAATTTTAAAAAGAGTCAATCCCTGGCTATTGTAATAGCCCTAGTAAAAGCCAGACCTCTAAATAAAGATGTAGGAGGAGGAGAAGAAAAAGAGTTATAATAGTTTTTTTCCCTGCCACTGGGAAGTCTTCTCAGGTTTTGATGGCAAAATGGTGGCTACTTTCACTCACAAATAACTCACTTAAGACCACTGATTACTCTGAAAGCTACACAGGTAGCTGGGGTCCAGGGCTAGGTAACAATGAACCCCAAGGTTATTAAGTTAAAGAACTATGGCACTTTACAAAGACCTAAATGCAGGAGACTAGAGAATCATTTTGGTATGACTTCTTGGAATTAATGATCAGGGGTACATTTCTAGTTCTATACATTGTTAAATATAAGAGTTTATTTGGGTTGATGCTGATCTTCAAGTGTTTGTGGACTTTTGTAAGTTCTGGTTAATATAACCTCTTACAGTGGGTAAATGCAAGGATTCAGAAGACTTACCCTGGGAAGGGTAACTGACCCATCAACCCCACAATCCACAAGTGGAATAATGCTTCCAGAGGATTCCAGAGTAGGAATAATCCAGCCCTAGAAGGGCTATATGATGAAGAGGGCAGCACAATTAATTCATTGACATGGATGGAGGTGATCATAAATGGTATTATCAAGAGGACTTTCTGATCTTAGGTTCCTTATGAAGAAAAATGTGCAATTCAGAATGGAGCAGCAGCTAAGGGGAAAAAGTAAAGTATGAGATGGTGAGAAACAGCTATCTCATCTGTGTGAAGTCATTTAGATGGCTTTTGAAGAAATGTATGAGAAAAGAGGAAATTGATGGGGTTTCTACTAATCAATGGACAGCACATAATAAATATGTATGAATGAGCTGCCCGAGATATAACCCCATCTCTTAGATTGCTGCTGCAAAATTGTTCTGTCTCTCCTACCAACATCTATGGGATTGTGATTTAGAACAGAAAACAAAGTACTAAAGGATGAAAGCTTTTAATTAAGCAGTCTGCTTGACAAACTTCTAGCATGGGAGCTTAGGTGGTATGAAATGATTTGGTGATATGGCCAAAGACCTACAAAACTTCTCAGTATTCTTATATATGGGTGCTCAGTGTACTTTAATGCATATGGGAGATAGAGAAGGTGTTCTGGTAGGCTAGCAGACAAAACTGTGTGGGTCCATAGGTGTCATGGTGGAGGGAAATAAGGAATGGGTGAAGTTAAGAACTAGAAAACATGACTGGAAAATTTACTCAGTGGTCACCTTGTCTTTTCCTAAATGCATAATTAAGATAGACATTATGCCCAACTTGGCATATCGGCCTCATCCTTTTTATGAGGAATATAAACCAAGCCCTTTGATCAGTTTAACTGGTCATCCCAAATCTAAATTTTTGGAATTGCCCAAGCCATGCTCATACTAAGCATTAATCAATAGAGAAATCCAGAGAAACAGTAAGAAATCACTGCTCTGGTTATGGAAATGATTGAGGCAAGAGTTTTGAATCCCACTAACTACCTTAAAAACAGTCATCTCTGGCCAATACATAAAGCTGAAGTTTCCTGGAATTAATATAAAATGGTCAAGGATTAAACAAGGTAGTTCCTCCAAATGCTTTACTGTACCTAATATGCTAAAGATTAAACAGAGGCACAACAGACGAAGGGGGTCTGGTAAGCTAACACTGTCTTTCCAACCCAGATTCTGGATTCCAGTCATGCGCAATTTACATTCCTGTGGCATAGAACACAATATACTTTATCATCTTGCCACAGTGCTATTTTATTTCTCCATCAGATCACCTTTTCTAGTGAGATAGGACTTGGATTTGATATCTATTAAGAGCAAGTTAGTGCACTGCCTTGATGTAGTCATAATCATTGCCACCTCAGAGGGAGTTAAGGATTATAGTTTTTTGAACATCTAAAAGAAATCCAGCTAAAATTCAAGAACCAATACAGTCTATGAAGTTCCTGGGATCTTCATGGACTAAAGAAAGCAGATTCTTCAAAATGCAAAAAAAAAAAAAAAACAACAACCAAAAAACCAAAAAACAACAGTCGTACTGTTGTCACATATTTTACTAATAAACGAGAAGTTTAGAGACAGAGCTGGTTGAGTTTTGGTAAAATCATCTTCTTCATCTAGTAATTTTGTTGACCATTGTCATGATTAATTTCAGGTGCCAACCTGGCTAGGTTATGGTGTCCATTTGTTTGGTCAAACAAGCACTGGCCTGATTATTATTGTGAGGGTGTTTCATGGATTTAAATCATTAGTCAGTTGATTATCTCCGGCTGATTACATCTACAATCAAAAAAGGAGATTGCCTTCAGCCACGAGAAGTCTCCTCAACTAATCAGTTAGAGGCCTTAAAGGTAGAACTGAAGATTTCAGCAGTCAGAAAGAAGAATTTCTCTCTCTCTTTCAGTCAGCCAGCTTCTCCTACAGAAATCATGATTATCTTTATTGGAGTTTCCAACTTGCAGCCTGCCCTGTGCCAATCCCCAGGTCTGCATAAATCAATTCCTATAATAAATCTCTCTTGATTTTTACTTACATACACACTCACACATGAACATAGACATACACTTATCCTGTCCCTTCTGTTTCTCTAACACAGAACCTAACACAAAACCTATTCATAAAGTCACCAAGAAAAACTTTGATTCAAAGGACACTTTGCTAAAATGGTCATTATAAATTTTGCCAGAATCCATGGCACAACCAGTACACTTGGCTTTTTGATTATTGTGAAATTCTAGGACATCTGTCTAGGCCTTGAGAGTGAAGAGTACAACTGCGTATCTGTAAGATATGATCATGAAAGGAAGGATTTGGGTCCAAACCAACAATAAGTGCAAACAGGGAGATCATAGTAAATAGGAGTGCTCATAACTGGGTCATGATCCCAGAGAGAAATGCAGTCATGCTATTTTAGGAAGAGCACCACAGAGCAAAGAATAATACTCTTAATTATACCTCTTAAATCTAGAGTTGAATAATGGCCAATGCTGGAGGAAGCCTTCAGACCTGTTTTCTCTGGAGAAAGGAATATTAGGTCTCACCAATTTACAAACTACTTAAAAACTTTACCTGAGTAATTTGGAGGAAAAAATGTGATTGTATAACTTATTGATAATTGACTTCAACTATCATTAGGCTTGTAATTTATAGGCTGAAGTGAATAGGCTAATCAAAAAAATAACTCTAAGAAAACCATTTCCACTAATGACACTGGAAAAGAACTCTTTATTTTTCTTTTTCATTTTAAAGAAGTTTTATTCACGCATGCAATCCATTCTAAGTAAAAAAATCAGTGGTTCCCAGTATAACCACAAATACCTTTGTTACATTCAGTGGAATGTAGGTGTGCCAGTTTGAAAGGATTATGTGCCGTAGAAAAACATGCTGTAATCCTGATCCATCTTGTGGAGGCAGCCGTTTCTTTTTATACCTATTCAGAACTTAGGTTGGAAGCTTGATTAGATTATTATCTCCATAGAGAGGTGACTCGCCCAATTGTGGGTATTAACCTTTGATTAGTGGGAGATGTGACTCCACCCATTCCAGGTGGGTCTTGATCAGTTTACTGGAATCCTTTAAAAAAGGAAACATTTTGGAGAGTGTCCCTTTTTAAAGCCACAAGAACCATGAAGGCCCAATGCAGCCAGAGACCTTTGGAGCTGAAGAAGGAAAATGCCCCAGGGGAGCTTCATGAAATAACAAGCCTGGGGAGAAAGCTAGTAGATGTTGCTGTGTTCACCATGTGCCTTTCGAGATGAGAGAGAAATCCTGAACTTCGCTGGCCTTCTTGAACCAGGCCAATGGTTCTTAGATTGGACATATCTGTAGACTTGCTTTAATTTGGACATTTTCATGGCCATCACATGTTCACCACATGCTTTTCCAATTGAGAGACAAACCCTAAACTTCATCGGTCTTTCTTGAATAAAGGTAAACTTTTGCTGGTGTCTTAATTTGGACATTTTTATAGACTTGCTTTAATTGGGACATTTTCATGGCATTAGAACTGTAAACTAGTAACTTATTAAATTCTACTTTGTAAAAGCCATTCCGTTTCTGGTATATTGCACCCCAGCAGCTAGCAAACTAGAACACATTTTGGTACTGAGAGTGGGGTGCTGCTGTGTTTGCAAAAACCAAATGTGTTGGAATGGCTTTTAAATGGATAGTGTAAAGATTTGGAAGAGTTATGAAAAGCCTGATAGAGAAGGCCTAGAGTGCTTTGAAGAGACTATTGGTAGAAATGTGGACTCTAAGGATACTTCTGACGAGGCTCTAGACAGAGATGAGGCATTTGTTACTGCAAACTGGAAGGAAGGCAATCCTTGTTTTAAATGGCAAATAATCTGGCAAAATTGACTGGCAGCTTTTTCTAGAAGATTTTAAAACCCATGAACTTAGAGATTTGGCAGAAGAGTACTCCAAATTAAATATGGAAAGTGCAGCCTGGTTTCTCTTAACAGCTTATAGTGAAATGCAACAGGAAAGACATAAGCTGAGAACTGAACTCTTGAGTATAAAGAAACAAGAAATTGATGTTCTGGAAAGTTCTGGGCTTCCAGGACAGGAGATCCCAGAGAGATGTGCCCCACATGAAGATTTAACCAAATGTGGAACCAGTCAGCCATTTCACAGAAAGTCAGGATTGGACACGGAGTTATCCAGGAAGGATTTGTGGAAACTCCTTATGTCTGATGGGCACAATCTGAGGCTACTGCGTAGAAAGCCAATGAGAGTGTTGAGGGATTTGTATAAAGAGAACCACTGCCAGTCAGGACTGAGAGGGAAAGAGAATGAACACACTGGAGCAAAAATAACTTCAGAAGCAAAACCATGGAGGCAGGTGTCTGAAGTCAGGAAGCCTTTAGGCCAGGAGAGCGGACCCACCCAAGCGTGTGTAGAGGGTGAATTTTCCCTGAAGGCAGAGGATGGGCCTTCCACCTCCTTGCAGTGGGAAAGTCATGCCGCCTTAGGCCTTGGAGAGGGTGAAGCACATTCCCTGGGGTTTGGGGACAGCCCGGCTGCCATCACATGGAGGGGTTGAGCATGTGTCCTGGAGATGTTAGAGAATACAGGTGCAGCCCTGTCCTTGGAGAGGTGGAGCTGAGAAAAAGGTGGTCTCCCCAATGTCCCCCAAGGTTGCATTCAGAGAGAGGCAGGCCTCTGTGTAGGCCCTTGGAAAGAGGGGGACTGCTGCTTTCTAAAGCCCCCAAAATAAATGACTCTCAGATTTTGAAATCTAATGGAGTTTGCCCTGCAGGTTTTTGAAATTGCTTGGGTTCAGTGACCCATGTGTTCCTTCCTCCCTATGGAAATGGGTTTATGTATCCTATGACTGTTCCTCCTTTGTATGTTGGCAGCAAATAACTTGTTCTGAGTTTTACAGAGCCAGAACTAGAGGAAAATTATGCCTTAGAACAGACCACACTTGTAACAGACTTTGATGAGACTTTGTACTGGTTTTAACCTTGTATTGTATTTGTATTGTTATCAAAATGGTTTAAGGTTCTCTGATATTGTTATGGAATGAATGTATTTTGTATATGGAAAAACATATCTTTTTTTAGGTTCCAGAGGGTGGAATGTGCTGGTTTGAAGGGATTTATGTGCCCTAGAAAAGCCATGTTTTAATTCGAATTCCATTTTGTAAAGACAGCCATTTCTTCTAATTCCTACTCAGTGCTGTATGTTGGAAACTTTGGTTAGCTTATCTCCATGGAGATGTGACTCAATCAAGTGTGGGTGTTGAACCTGATTAGGTGGCGATGTGTCTCCACCCATTATAGGTAGGTTTTGATTTGTTTTACTGAAATCCTTTAAAAGAAAAAGCACTTTGGAAAAAGCTAGAGAACAACAAGAGAGAAGTCCATGAGTTTCTGAGAGAGCAGAATGTACCACAGAACCATGAAGCAGAGAGTTCCCCAGCTAGTGACTTTTGTAGATGAAGAAGGAAAATGCCTCCCAAGGAGCTTCATGAAACAAGGAGCTGGAAGAGAAAGCTAGCAGACTTTGCCATGTGCCTTCCAGCTGAGAGAGAAACCGTGAGCATCATCAGCCTTCTTGAACCTAGGTTTTTTTCCCTGAATGCCTTAGATTGGGCATTTCTATAGCCTTGCTTTAATTTGGACATTATCAGGGGCTTAGAACTGTGAACTAGCAACTTAATAAATTCCCCCTTTAAAAGCCATTTTGTTTCTAGTATGTTGCCTTCTGGCAGCTAACAAACTAGAACAGTAGGTAACAAATTGTCTTTGTTATATTCAATGGAAGTATATCACAATGTTACTGTTAAGTATGGTCCCTAATTTGCACTGTATTTTTTTCCATATACCAACCCATTTTCAACACTTTGCAAGGTTAATATTCATTTGTTCTCCCTCATGCAAAAGCATTCTTATATTTGTATATTTAACTACCATCATTATTCATTCTGGGCATTTCTAAGTTATACAATCCCAGTCTTTATTCTGTATCTTTCCTTCTGGTGTCATACATGGCCCCAGCTCACTCTCAGCTTTGTTCAGTGTACTTACAATATTGTGCTGCCATCAGATACTATTGTGACATCCATTTCTGAATCTTTACAGTAAATCCTGTTGAACCTTCTGTACTCCATCAGCTTCAAATGCCCAATCTCTACCCTCTTTCTATCTCCTGTTAACCTGTGTTCTCAATTTTAACTTTCAAGGTTTATTCATTAATGTTAGTCCATATTAGTGAAACCATAGAGCATTTGTCCTTTTATTTTTGGATAATTTCACTCAGCATAACATCCTCAATGCTCGTCCATGTTGTTACATGTTGCATGACTTTATTCTTTCTTATAGCTGTGTAATATTAAATAGCATGTATATACCAGTTTGTTTAGTCACTTATTTGTTAATGGACAAATGGGCTGTTTCCATCTCCTGGTAATCACAAATAATGCCACTATATACATCAGTGTGAAAATGTCCTTTATTCAGTTCCTCTGAATATATACCGAGTAATTGGATGGCTGGGTCACATGACAATTCTATATTTAGCTTCCTGAGGAACAGCCAAAGTGCCTTCCAGAGCAGTTGTGCCATTCTACATTCCTACCAACAGTGCATAAGTGTGCCTCTCTCCACATCCTTTCCAGCACTTGTGGTTTTCTGTTTTCTTGATAATGGCCATTCTAGTAGGTATGAGATGACATCTCCTTGTGGTTTTGATGTGCATTTCATATGTTTTTGAGTCATTTGTATTTCCTCTTCAGGAAAGTATCTGTCCTTGTCTTTTGCTCATTTTTAAATTGGGTTGTCTTTTTGTTGTTGAGTTGTAGAATCTCTTTATATATTTTGGATATTAAATCCTTATCTGATATGTGGTTTCCAAATATTGTCTCCCATTACATAGACTGCCTTTTTACTTTTCTGACAAAGTCCTTTGATGCATAAAATTGTTTAATTTTGAAGCAATAACATTTATCTATTTCTCTTTTCATTGCTCATGCTTTGGGTGCAAGCTCTAAGAAAACAACTCTTATCACAAGATTAATAAGATATTTCCCTACATTTTCTTCTAAAAGTTTTATGGTCTTTGATCCATTTTGAGTTAATTTTTGTATAGGGTGTGAGATGTACATCCTCTTTCATCTTTTGGATATGTCCCAGTTGAGTTGGCTTGACCACCTTGTCAAAGATCAATTGTTGATAAATGAGAAGGCCTATTTCTAACACTTGATTCAATACCATTGGTCACTATATGTATCTTTATGCCAGTACCACATTGTTTTGACCACTGTAGCTTTGAAATATGATTTAAAGTTAGGTAGTGTGAGACCTCCCACTTCATTCCTCTTCCTCAAAATATTTTTAGCTATTAAGGGCACCGTGACCTTCCAAATAAATTTGCTTATTTGTTTTTCTATTTCTGCAAAGTAAGTCATTGAGATTTTAATCAGTATTGCATTGAATCTATAAATCAATTTTGGTAGAATTGACATCTGAACTATACTTAGTCTATCAATCCATGAACATGGTATGTTCTTCCATTTATTAAGATCTTCTTTGATTTCTTTTAGTAATTTCTTGTAGTTTTCTATGTATAGGTATTTTGTGGCCTTGGTTAAATTTATTCTTAAATACTTTGATTCATTTTGGTTGCTATTGTAAATGGATTTTTTTTCTTGAATTCCTCCTCAGAATGCTCATCACAAGTCATAGAAACATTACTGATTTTGGAGAGTTGATCTCGTACCCTGCCACATTGCTGTATTAGCTTCAGTAGCTTTGCTGTAGATTTTTAGGGGTTTTCAACATATAGTATCTTGTCATCTGCAGACAGTGAAAGTTTTATTTCATCCTTTCCAATTTGAATATGTTTTATTTCTTCCCTTTGTCTAATTGCTCTAGCTAGAACTTCCAGCACAATGTTGTATAACAGCGGTGATGGTGGGCATCCCTATCTTGTTCCTGATCTTAGAAGGAAAGCTTTCAATCTTTCTCCATTAAGTATGATGTTAGCTATGGGTTTTTCATATATTTCTGCTATCATGTAGAGGAAGTTCCCTTCTATTTCTATCCTTTGAAGTGTTTTAATCAAGCATCAATTGAGATGATTATGTGTTTTTTCCACTTTGATTTATTGATGTGGTATATTGCATTAATTGATTTTTTTGTGTTGAATCAGCCTTGCATGCCTGGAATAAAATCCCACTTGGTCATGGTGCTCAATTCATTCAATATACTGCTGGATACAATTTGTGAGTATTTTGTTTAGGATTTTTGCATTTATATACATCAAAGAGATTGGTATGTAATTTTATTTTCTTGTAGTATCTTTGTCTAGTTTTGGTATTAGGGTGATGCTGGCATCGTAGGATGAGTTAAATACCTTTCCTGCCTCTTCAATTTTTTTGAAACGTTTTAGGAAGATTAGTACTAATTCTTTCTTGAATGCTTGGTAGAATTCACATGTGAGGCCATCAGGTCCTGAGCTTTTCTTTTTGGGTTGCTTCTTGATGACTGATTCAGTCTCTATATTCATGACTGGTTTTTTGAGGTCATCTCAAGTTATTGTTGTTTGTTCATGCTTTTCTAGAAAGTTGACCATTTCATCTATGTTGTCTAGTTTATTAGCATATACTTGCTCATGGTATCCTCTCATTATCTGTTTTATTTCCATGGGGTCAGTAGTATGTCCCCTCTCCCATTTCTGATTTTATTGATTTGCACCCTCTCTCTTTTTTTGTCTGCCTACTTAAGGGTCCATCAATTTTATTGATTTTCTTAAAGAATCAACACCTGGTTGATGTTGATGTTGATTCTCTCTATTGTTTTCTTGTTCTCAGTGTATTTATTTCTGCTCTGATCTTCATTATTTTTTATTTCTGTTTGCTTTAGAGTTAGTTTGCATTTACTGTTCTTTCTGTATTTCCTCCTGGTGTGTAGTTAAGTCCTTGATTTGTGCTTTCTTCTTTTTTAATATAGGCATTTAAGGCAATAAATACTCTCTCAGCACCACCTTTGTTGCATCCCATACATTTTGATATGTTGTGTTTTTATTTTAATTTGTCTCAAGGTATTTACAAATATCTGTTTTAGTTTCTTCCTTGAATCACTGGTTGTTTAAAAGAGTGTTGTTTAGCCTCAATATATTTGTGAATTCTCTGACTTTCCATCTGGTATTGATTTCCAACTTCATTCCATTATGATCTGAGATAGTGTTTTGCATAATTTCAGCCTTTTTAAATTTATTAGGACTTGCTTTGTGACCCCATATGTGGTCTATCCTGGAGAATGATCTATGAACACTTGAGAAAAATGTGTATCCTGCTGTTGTGGGGTGTAATGTTCTGTAAATGTCTGTTTATTGTATTGTTCAAAGTCTCTGTTTCCTTATTGATCTTCTGTCTAGATGTGCTATCTATTGATGACAGCAAGATACTGAAGTCTCTAACTATTACTGTAGAGGTGTCTGCTTCTCTCTGCAGTGTTGTTAGTGTATGCCTCATGCATTTTGGAGCAATCTGGCTCAATGCATAAAAATTTATGATTGTAATGTCTTCTTGATGAATTGTTCCTTTTATTAAAATATAGTGTCTGTCCTAGTTAGGTTCAGGTATCAACTTGGCCAGGTGAGTGTCATGGTCAGGTTCATGTGTCAACTTGGCCAAGTGGTGGCACCTGTTTGTCTGGTTGGGCAAGTGCTGGCCTGTCTGTTGCTATGAGGACAGTTCATGGAATTAAATCATGATCACATCAGCTACATCCACAGGTGATTCTATTTGTAATTGGCCAAAGGGGAGTTTCTTCTGCAATGAATAATGCTTAATCTGATCACTGGAAGCCTTTTAAGGAGGATTCGTAAGAGACAGGCTCTGCCTGTTTTGGCTGGTGAGCCTCTCCTTTGGAGTTCATCCAGACCCTCCATTGGAATTGTTGGCTTCATGGTCTGCCCTGCAGATTTGCAAGTGTTCCCTGTTGATTCTGTTTCTCCAGAGAACCCTAACTAATACAGTGAGGACGTCCCATTGTTATGTTCCTGTTGCCTTAAATCATCAGTATATGAAATTTATCTATGACTGATTACATTTGAATTGACTAAGGGGAGTGCCTTCCACAATGAGGTTTAATTTAATTAGCTGGTGTCTTAAAAGAGAGAGGTCAGAAGAGATCTCAGCAGCTCAGCACACCTCACCTCAGCACTTGCAGCTCAGCCCAGATGTTTGGAGATGCAGAAAGGAATCTCCCTGAGGAAGGCCTTTGGAACCCAGAAGCCAAGAGAGAGAGCCAGCAGATGTTGCCATGTGCCTTCCCATCTAACAGAGAACCTCAGATTCTAGTTGCCTTTCCTCTGAAGAACTATGCAATTTTAACTATTAAACTCCCTTATTAAAAGCTGATCCATTTCTGGTGTGTTGCATTCTGGCAGCTTTGGCAGATTAAAACAGTGTCCTTCTTTATCTCTTTTAATTGTTTTACATTTGAAGTCTAATTTGTCAGATATTAGTATAGGTACTCCTACTCTTTTGTGGTGAGGTTTTTTTTTTTTTTTGCATGTGAAATATCTTTTTCCAAGCTTTCATTTTCATTCTGTTTCTGTCTTTGGGTCTTAAGTGAGTCTCTTGTAGACAGCATATAGGTGGATCCTGCTTTTCAACCCATTCAGCCGGTCTTTTGATTGGGGAGTTTAATCCATTAATATTTAATGTTATTACTGTAAAGGCAATACTTTCTTCTACCGTTTTGTCTTTTGGATTTTTTTTTAAAGGTAACAACGCAGGTTTAATTTCTTAATGTAGTTATGAAATGCCAACAGCAATCAGATTTGTATAGGATGTGATGGGTAAGCACATTTACCTGTGGTTTAGAGGCAGGTGTGTATGCACATTCACACCCTTCTCTCTCTTCACCCCCCTCCCCCATCCTGCCTCTGATGTACCAGCAGCACATACAACAGCTTCTCCTTAAAGGAATGATACAAAGCAACACATTTAAATTATACCTTGGTAAAGAGTGTAACATTCTGGGCATGAGGAGTCAAAACAGGATCCTTAAACTCTGAGCTTAAAAAGATTTAATTTTCCAAATTAAAGACTTCCCTGATCAGATATTGGGGAAGGACAAGAGGAGCTAACTGTACCTCAAAGTCCATATTTTTGGTGCTACATAAAATTCAGAATGAAAAGCCCAACACAGGCCCAAGGACATTATAACTTGAGCAAGAACTAAATTACCCATCATAAAAACTTGGCAAAGAACTATCAGTATATATCTTCAATAAAAAATAAGTTACAAATAAAAAGCCTTTTTTTATATATAAAGTGCTCTTCCCAAACAGCTGTGCATCTGGAATTCAATGGCTATGAAGAGCACCTATAAAAGGATGTATTTGGATTTTCAGCTACAGGTGGCAAACATGCATTTCAGACAAGTGACCCATCATCCCATCCTCCCACATGCTGGTAAGAACCAGAAGCTTTGGGGTAGGGGGCATGCCTCACATGACATCTTCATGTCAGCTCCATTATGAAAACATGGACACACCATGGGAATTAGCAAAGGGCATTATGTTGCATCACCAATTTGTCTTTTGAATTTTATGTTTTAATTCTTGTTTTTTTCTCTTTTAACCCATACTGTTAGCCTTCATTTCTCCATTCTTCTCCTTTTCCTCTTTACTGTCTTTTCCTTCCTGCCTATAGTGCTCCCTTTAGTATTTCTTGTAGAGTTGGTCTTTCATTCAGAAACTCTCTCAGTGATTGTCTGAAAATATTTTAAACTCTTTCTCATTTTTGAAGGACAGTTTTTCCAGATATAGAATTCTTGGTGGGCAATATTTCTTATTTCTCTTTTAGTATTATAATTATATCATACCATTGCTTTCTTGCCTCCATAGTTTCTGCTGAGAAATCTGCATGTAGTCTTATCAAGCATCCCCTAATGTGATGGATTGCTTTTCTCTTGCTGCTTTTAGAATATGCTCCATCTTTGATATTTGACAAACTGGTTAGTAGGTGTGTTGGAGTAGGTCTATACAGATCTATGATGTTTTGGGTGCACTGTGCTTCTTGGATCTGTAATTTTGTGCATTTCATAAGAGATGGGAAATTTTCAGTGATAGTTTCTTCCATTATTCTTTCTGTTCACTTTCCCTTCTCTTCTTCTGGAACATTCATAACACATATATTCATGTGTTTCATGCTATCATTTAAATTCCTGAGACCCTGCTCATATTTTTCCAAGATCTTCCCTCTCTGTTCTTTTGTGTATAGGATTTCAGATGTCCTGTCCTCTAGCTCATTAATCCTTTTTCTGCTTCTTCAAATCCACTGATGTAAGTCTCTGTTGTGTTTTTCATCTCTTCTAGTGTGCCTTTCTTTCCCATAACTTCTGCTATTTGTTTTTTCAAGCTTTCAAGTTCTTCTGGGTGGTCGCCCTTTATATGCTTTATCTCATTTGCCATATCTTCCCTCAACTCATTGATTTGATTTTTTACTTTATTTAGCATGTTTGATTGAACATTACTTAGTTGTTACAACTCCTGTATCTCATTTGAAGTTTTAGTTTCTTCCCTTGCCTGGGCCATATCTTTGATTTTTCTAATATGGTTCCTAATTATTTGTTGGTGCTTCAGCATCTGATTTCCTTGATTAGTTTATTCAGGAGGTCATTTTTACTCTTTTACATAAAGTTTTCTTGTTAGTTGTCTTTGTTCCCTATCTGATTTTGGTTTTCAATTCAACTTATTCTAGACCTCTGGCATAACTTCTATTTAGCTATTCAGAATTTTTCAGCACTTGTTTTTCTGGGTCTTGCCCTGCCTATATGGATCCTTTTTTTGAGGTGGGTCTCCTGAGATATGATCTACCCCAATAAGATTTTCCCAGTCAAGACAGACATAGGTCTACAGGTCTCAGGTATAGTCAGTATTAATTTTCCCTGAGGGTGAGACCCAGCAAGTTGTTTGGCTTTTCCTGAGAAGACTCTTAACCCTGTTCTTTTCCTATCATGCTCAGTAGGTGGTGCTTGTCAGTCTGTTGCTCCCCACTGGTGCAAGGCCTTTAGTTCTCTGTCTGCCAGGGATCTGGTTGAGACAGAGGCTGAGGTGGATGAAGTGGGCTTAAGCTGTTTCTGATTCCCAGCCTGTGAGGTCTGACATCTTTGAAGGCAGCCTGCCTCTTGAGCTAGATGCAGCCTCCACCCCCTCTTTTCTTTGGGGAAGATATGCCCCTTAGGGAATTATGTCCTTCACTTGCTACTTTGGACCTTCAAACCTATCTTAACTCCTCCCTTGCTTGAGTCTGTGCTGACAATTGAGAATGTGTGTGGCTTTCTCTAATGACTTAGAATACTGAGAGAGAGAGGGGAGAGAGAGGAAGAAATAAAAAAAATAAAATCCCTTTTCAGAGCCAGTCCTCAGCCCTCCAGGGTCACCAGTCAGGAACTGCACTGTTACCCGGCTCTACAAAGAAACACAGCCTTTTTCCAGTATTCTGAGCTCAGTCAACTCCAGAAGCCTCTGTTTTGTTGTTGTTGTTGCTGTTGTTTTATTTGTCAGCCACTTTTCCTCTATGCTGGGAGAAAGAGACCTTTGGGTTACTTTCCTGCCTTCTCTGGATTTATCTGTGTTCAGAGCCTGTATTCAGCAGTCCAAATTTGGTAATTGAAACTGCAATTGGGGCTTGGTTGATCTGCCTTCTCTGCTTCTCATAGAGTCTGCTTCTTTTTCCCTCCTGGTAAGTGTCTCCAGTAGCCTGCCTTGCCAGTGTGAGAGGGCCATCAGCCTCCATGCTTTGGTGCTTTACTCAGAGTTCTGTGGTGTGATTTCTGGCCCTTCTACCCATTCCAGTCTGGTGTATGATGTGTGTCTGGTCCCCCACACAGTCCTTTCAGGTAGTGCCTGGCTATTTACTAGCTGCTCTAAAGGACTAACAAATTCCGTATTTCCCTACACTGCCATCTTGCCCCCTCCCCAGAGCTTTTCTTGAATGCCTCAAACAAATAAAACCAAGAAACTGGAAGAGGATTCTTAACCACATCCAGGAACATCTAATGGATATTATTATCACTAAGGGATCTGTGTCTTTCAAGTTGGTTGAAGAGATCACAAGGTGGACCCTAACTGAACAGTGTGGCTTAGTCCTTGTTATATAATGACCTGGGTGCTGAAAATAGAAAGGGAAATTTCCTTTCCAATAGTGCAACTATGTGGGATTCCAAAGTAAAAAGGAGCAATACATCGTCATCGTCATTGCTATGGCTGGGGAGGGGAGAGGGTAAGGGTTGGTGTGAAATAAGCTCTTGTAACTGGGGTCTGTAAAACATACACTATAAATTCACAATTTAGCGCGTAATGTTCTCTAATCATTCAGAAATTGTGGTATATGAGAAAAGACCTTTCTGTTGGAAAAAAATTTGGTTTCTGTCTGTGTTTAATCTTTGAAAAACAGATGTATGGTACAACAAAGCATTTGTACATTTACTGTGTTTTAGCTTGCTAGTGCTGCTGGATTGCAACACACCAAAAATGGGCTGATTTTTATAAAGAAGATTTACCAAATTACATTAAAAATGTCCAACCTAAGGCATCCAGAGAAAGATACTTTCACTCAAGAAAGGCCAATGGTGTCTGGAACACCTCTGTTAGCTGAGAAGGCATGTGGTTGGCATTTGTTCATCCTTTGGCTTCTGGCTTCAAACAGCTTCCCCTAGAGCATCTTCTTTCTCATCTCTAAATGGCTTTGTGTCCGCTCTGGGCTTTTGCAAAATGGTTCCCTCTGCAAGGATTCCAGTAAGAGGATTAAGGCCCACATTGAATGGACAAGACACAGCTCCATGGAAAGAGTTTAAACAATTTAAAGGCTCCACCCACAATGGGTGTGTCAAATCTCCATGGAAACAGTTTAATAAAAAAGATCCCACCCAAACCATAGGTCTGCCCCACAAGTGTTGTTTAGGGTTGAAGGAACATGGCTTTTCTGGGGTACACAATAGTCTTAAACCAGCATATACTGATCTAACTAAACAAAACCAGGCCTGTACAGATGATGACCTTCGGGGTGAGAAAATATTTCAGACGCTGATCTCAATCTCTTAATTATATTATATCCTTGGGAACCAATTGGACAGGACAGAAGATGAAATTGGCTTTAGAAAAGTTACAAAGACAATTGCCTCTATCAATAGGTACAAAATGATAGAAGTATATGTGGATGATAGAGAAAAGAGTCATTGATTAGTAAGAGAATATCCAAAGAAATGTGAAAGAGCTGTTAAGCTTGCATGTTAAAGAAGAAATTACTTTCCTCAATTGAATGCTTCAGATATCATTGGCCATCAGGGTATTAGGGGGCATTTTTATTTTCCATAAAATAGTGCAGAATATAGGATAAGACAAATGATGAAAGGCATCTGAGAAATACTTGGCAAGTAAAAATCAGCCAAAGTTCAGAGTGTAGACTGGAAACAAAATAATTAAGAAACATTTCTGCAATTCATACTTTCTGTGAAAGATGTGATCACATATGTTAATATAAACCAAAACATATCCTGATGCTGCTTTGGTGGCCCCTGAACTCTCTCTGTTTTGCCTATGCTGTATGATAATTTATATCCTTGTAATTACTATTTTTTTTTGGCTTGGGCAGAGACCCAGAAATCGAACCTGGGTCTCTGGCATAGAAGGTGAGAACTCTGCTACTGAGCCAGCATGACCCTGCCATGTACCCTTATTATTATAAGCATAGCTTATACTTGAGTAAAATCCCTTGCTGTGTGTGTCTGATTCGACAGTTTGATCCTCCTATTATTTGGCCGTCAGACTTTGCTCTCACAGTTGTGGATGGATTATATCAGAATTACAGTGTAGAGTTATATATTACACATAAATGTGAGATAAACTGGCTAAGGTAATTTGAATACAGGAAGTTAAGAAAATATTAGTCATTATTCATTTATACATCCAAATCCACACACACCCTGAAATTTATTTTAAATATATTAAGAAAGAATAGAGTATTTACTCTATGTGATATGCCTTTTGTGTCATTACATTAAGTAGAAAGTTCTTGAACCTTTTCCTGTCACACTTCTGATATTACCCATTTTCTCTTTCCCTCCCTCCTACCTTCCCTCCCTCACTTCTTCCCTTCTTTTTATCTCTCTGACATTTTTCCTTGCTAAGCATGTTGCTTTCCTTCTTGCTTTCATTCAAATATTTATTGACCACCTCCTCTGTACTATTATCTCTGCAGGCGCCTGTGATAAAGTATTGAACAAGACAAACATGGTCCCTCTGGTCAGAAAGCTTACATTCAGCTAGGAAGGAAAAGTCAATAAACATGTAATAAATAAATAAAATTTATTTCAAACAGTGATAAATATTATATAGAAAGTATAACTGAATGAGGTAAATAAAGAGTGGGTAGTTTGTAAAATGTTTTTGCTACTGTGAACAATGTAGTTCTTACACATATCTCTAGATACATGTATAAGAGTTTCTTTAGTACATATCTACTAGTGAAATTTATGGTTGCTTGACATATGCATAATTAACGTTAAACAATACTGCCAATTTTTATTTCAAAGTGATTCCACCAGTTTACACTGTAAGAAAGTGTCCCTAATAATTCACATTCCCTTAAATTCCTGTTAATGTCAGAATTCTTACATTTTTTCCATTGGAGGGAAAATATATACTTGTGATTTAAATTTTAATCCCTGGTTTCTTCTGAAACCTTGCATCTTTTTGCATTACCGTTGGTATATATATATATATTTCTTTTCTCTGTGGTGACTGCTCATGTCTTTTACCCATTTTTTTCTTGATTAGCAGGGACATTTTTATTTGCCCTAAACACTAACTCTTTTTTAATTATATGTATTACAAATATCTTTTATTTTGCAGCTTGCCTTCATTTTCTGTTATGTTCCTTTTGGAATAATACAACTTCCTAATTTAAAATGGTTGTCTGTACGCATCACTCATATTATGATTATTATTTATTGTATCTGGTTTGAAAAAAAAAAAAAACACTTCCCTGTGCCAAGATTATAAAGAGTGTCTTTATACCATTTGAGATTGATGTTTGTTTATGGTATGAAATAGGGTCTAATTCATATTTTGTCCAGCAACATTTATTGAATAATTTATCTCTTTTCCTTTTGTAATGTCAACTCTGCCATATGTCAAGTCATATATTGGCCAGGACTGTTGTAGACTTGCATGCCACTGAAGGACAATATAGATTTTAACTTTTAATCTTACTGAGATGGGGGATATGCTAGAGATAATAAAGCCCATGGAACTTATGAATGTAATACTGTGCCAGTTTAAGTCTTCAATGTACACCAGAAAAGCCATGTCCTTTAATATTGTCATTCAATATTGCTGGATAGGAGCTTTTTTTGTTGTTTCCATGGAGATGTGACCCACCCAATTGTGAGTGGTAACACTTGATTAGATGGTTTCCATGGAGATGTGACTCCACCCATTCAAGATGGGGCTGCTTACTGGAACCCTTTAAGAGGGAACCATTTTGGAAAAAGCTTTAGAACTGACAGAGCCAACAGAATGGACAGAGCCTTGGGAAAGCCATTGAAGGAGTCTGGAGAGAAAGCTAACAGACATTGCCATGTACATTTCCAGCTTAGAGAGAAACCCCAAATATCATCAGCCTTCTTGAACCAAGGTATCTTTCCTTGGATGCCTTAGATTGGATATTTTATACTTTTGCCTTAAGTTGGACCCATTTTCACGGTCTTAGAAATGTAAACTTGCAACTTAATAAATTCCCCTTTATAAAAGCAGAATATATGCCAGAAACAGAATATTGCATTCCAGCAGCTTAAAACTAGAATAACTACTTTATATGGTAAAAGGAACTTTGCAGGAGTGATTAAATTCAGGATTTTGAGATAGGGATATTATTCACAATTATCTGGTGGGGGGGTCCTTATACAGGGAAGGTTAGAGAGTCAAAATCAGGAAAAGGAGATGCGATGGTTGAAGTGATACACTTTGAAGACAGAAGAAGAGTCCACTAGCCAAGGAATGCCAGTGTCTTCCTCATACTGGAAAAGGCAAGGAGATGGTTCTTCTCTGGAACCCCCAGAAGGAATTGGTACATTCCAATTATTGTGAATAATTCATACAATTTTAGCCCTGTAAGGCTTTTTTTTCAAAAGTCTGACCTCCAGAATTGTAAGAAAATAAATTTGTATTATTTTGAGTCACTTTGTGTTCATTTGTTTTAGCAGTAATAGGAAACTAATAGAGGAGTCACTGTAGAGTTTGAGATAGAAAAGTGACATGATTTAGCTTACTTTTTAAAGCAAACTTACTCATACACCTTACAATCCATCCTAAGTGTACAATCCATGTCTCTTGGTATAATAACATAGTTCTGCCTTCACCACTACAATGTGAGAACATTCTCAATTCTTCCCATGAGAGAAAACCCATACTACTTATATCCCCCTATTGTTGACATTTAGCTTTTGGTATGTTGTCTGTTACAATTAATGAAAGAATATTATAATGTCACTATTAATTCTAGATCTTAGTTTATATTAATTATATTTTCCCATATAACACCTATTATTAAAACCTTGTAACAGTGATGTACATTTGTTCTACTTCATGGGAAAACTTTCTTATATTTAAGCTATTAACCACCATCAGTGTCCACTCTAGGTATCACTAAATATTACCATCCCAGTTTTTATTCTCTAGCTTTCCTTCTGGTGACACACATGATCCTAGCCTTTCTCTTTCAGCCTTACTCACGCTCAGCCTTGCTCGTTACACTTACAGTATTGTGGTACCATCACACAGTATCATGCTACCCATTTCCAAGCCTTTATGATCAACTTTATTGAACATTCTGTACTCTTTAAGCATTGATTACCCAGTTTCTGCCTTCTTTTTATCTCCTGAAAATTTATGCTCTTGAATTTAACTCTCAGAGTTTGCTCATTATAGTTAGCTCATATTAGTGAGGCCACATAATATTTGTCCTTTTGTTTCTGGTTTATTTTACTCAACATTATGTCTTTAGGTTTCATTCACATCATTGCATTCCTCACAACTTCAGTCCTTTCTGCATTCCACAACATTCCATTAAATATATAAGCCACAATTCATCTTTCTGCTCATCAGTCAATGGACCCTTGGGTCACCTCTATCCATTGGTAATCATGAATAATGCTGCCATAAACATTGGTGTGCAAATGTCCATTTGTGTCCCTGCTTTCAGTTCTTCTGAGTGTATACATACATATTAACAGGGTTGCTAGATTATATGACAATTTTATACTTGGCTTCGCAAGGAACCACCACACTGCCCTCCAGAGCAGCTGCATGATTCTATTTCCCTAGCAACAGTAAATAGGGATACCTCTTTCTCCATCTTCTCCAGGACTTGTAATTTTATGTTTATTTTTAACCGTTTTATTCACATACCATATAACCCATCTGTGCCAGTTTGAAAGGATTTATGTACCTTAGAAAAGTCATGTTTTAATCATAATCAATCTTGTGGGAGCAACAGTTTCTACTAACCCCTATTCCATAGGTAGAAACTTAATTAGGTTATCTCCATGGAGATTTGACTCAATCAATTGTGGGTATTAAACTTCATTAGATGGAGATATGCCTCCACCCATTCTATGTGGGTCTTGATTACTTTACTGAAATCCTACAAAAGAGGAAACATTTTGGAGGAGTTCCTTTGGAGGACAAGGAGAGAGCCCCAGAACCATGACAGAATGACAAGAGAACCACAGAGTCCACCAGCCAGCTACCTTTGGAGATAAAGAAGGAGAACACTGGGCGGCTGCCATGGCTCAGCAGGCGGGGTTCCGGCCTGCCGTGCTGGAGGTCTGGAGTTTGATCCCTGGTGCCTCCTGCCCATATGCAAATTAAAAAAAAAAATTAAAAAAAAAAAAGAAGGAGAACACTGCCGGGGGAGCTTCATGAAGCAAGAGGCCCGGAGAGGGAGCTAGTGGATGTCACCATGTTCACCACGTGTCTTTCCAGTGCAGAGAGAAACCCTGAACTTCATCAGCCTTCCGGAGCCAAGGTATCTTTCCCTGGTTGCCTTAATTTGGACATTTTTATGGACTTGCTTTAATTGGAACATTTTCTTGGCCTTAGAACTGTAAACTAGCAACTTATTAAATTCCCCTTTTATTGCATTCCAGCAGCTAGCAAACTAGAATACCATCCTAAGTGTATAATCAATGGCTCCTGATGTGTTACACAATTATGCATTCACCACCATGAGCTATATGAGAACATTTGCATTTCTTCCAAAAAGGAAGAAAAAAATCCCATAGCTCTCCCTTCATCCTCTCTTATTGAGTTTTAGCCATGGTATATTACCTTTGCTACAATAATGAAAACATGTTACAGTGTTGCTGTAAACTGTAGACCTTAGTTTGCATTAATTGCATTTTTCCCATATACCATCTCATTTTTAGCACCTTGTGATAGTGACATACATTTGTTCTTGTTCCTATAAAAACCTTCTTATATTTGTACAATTAACTACCATCATTGTCAACTGTAGGTTTTGCTAAGTTATGCAGACCCAGTTTTTATCCTCTAGCTTTCCTTCTGATGATATACATGCCCTGATTCTTTCCTTGTTCAACTATACTCACAGTCACCTTGTTCATTATACTTACAGTATTGTAGTACCATCACACAGTATTGGTGTTATCCATTTGTAAACCTTTACAATCAACCTTATTAAAATTCTGTACTCGTTAAGCATCAAATGCTCAATCTCTACCCTTTTTCTATCTCTTGATAATGTGTGTTATCAAATTTAACTCTCAGAGTTTGCTTATTTATCCTTTGGTTTCTGGCTTACTTCACTCAACATTAACGTCCTCAAGGTTCATCCATGTTATTGCGTACATCATAACTTTATTCTATATTGCAGCTGCATAATATTCCATCATATTTGTATACCCCTGTTTGTTTATCGACTCATCAGTTGATAGATATTTGGGCTGTTTCTATCTTTTGACAATTATAATGCTG
Organism: Myrmecophaga tridactyla; assembly: GCA_004026745.1. Classification (NCBI taxonomy): domain Eukaryota; kingdom Metazoa; phylum Chordata; class Mammalia; order Pilosa; family Myrmecophagidae; genus Myrmecophaga; species Myrmecophaga tridactyla. Next base: position 11,471 of record PVIY010004074.1, on the reverse strand, counting down.
CTATAAACATTGCTGTGCAAATGTTTGTGTCCCTGCTTTAAGTTCTTTTGAGTATATATCTAGTAATGGGATTGCTGGATTATATGGCAATTCTATACTTAACTTCCCAATGTGTACAACAGTACATAAGTATGCCCATTTCTGTAAGTAGTTGTAGGAGGTTAGGGTGTACGGGTTTAGGCTGGAAGAAGGGAAACCAGTTAGGAGATTATTGCAATAATACAGGAGTGAACTACACAGAAAGAGATATAAATGGTAAATATTTAGATTCTGGAAATATGCTCACCATACCGTTCTCAGGATTATTGATAAATTGGGATTGACTAGTGAGAGAAATAGAAGAGTCAAGGTTGATTCTAAGGTTTAGGTAAAACAACTTTTAGTTATCTACATTGGTGTATTTAATTTAAACATAGAGGTTCTGTTTACATATTAAAAACCTTTTTGTTATTTCTCTTAACAACTAGTTCTGCTCTTAGCAAACTGACTTTTTCAAACTGATTTTACTACCTACTTTGAGTATATACTGCTTCAGCCAAGTGTTTTCTTAATAGCTAAAACAGATCGTACTCTAGCCTGAAACAGGGCAATGCTGTGTGTAGGTTGGAGGGAGCCAGAACGATTGAATGACCCACACCAATCCCTTTCTACTCACATAATGTTGAAATGTTACTGCCTAATACAAGGATGCTCATTATTTACTGTCTTCATTGCATTTGTTTAAGCAACAAAATCTTGTCAGTAGAGCTCTTACTAGAAGGCGATATATCCTACACTCCAGATTGAGGTTAGCTATTACTTAGTAGATGCTAAACTCTTAATATCAAGAATTTTTTTTTTGTTTTTTAATGAAGGAACCGATATTATTTTTTCCTAACTTTTCAGAGCAAAGTTAGAAGAGCCTTAGGGTAAAGAATAAAGAGGTAACTGAAGAGAATTTGCATAATTAAGTTGCTGAGAGCTTAGAAAATTAACTTAGCCTATAGATCCTATTCCCACTTTCAAGCTGCAAGTTTCATTGGCTAAAACTTAGCCTGACCGTTCCACCTAACTGCAGAGGGATGCTATAACCAGCAGTGAGAACAGAAGGATGGATATTGGTGGGCACAAGCATTACCTGTCTCAACCACTTCTCTCATACAAGGGATTGCAAGAGTATTCTTTAACCTTTCAGTCATTCAGCTGAAATTTGGGGCATACAATCTTACAGACTCTGCCCTAGTTTCTGGGGACATGTGAAAACATTAAATACCTTTTGCTTTCAAGATAATTAGAGTTTGGTAAGAAAAAGAAAGGCACACAAACCAAAAAAAATGCACAGTAACAGAAGATAGGACTATATTGGGATCCTACAGAAGTATAATTATGGTGTATCAACCCCTCATTGGGGGCATTAAGGAAGATTTCCCTGCTTGTGGTTATTTTCAAGCAAAGTCTTGATGGGAAGTAGAGTTAGTCAGGCTAAAGGGGTAATAGGGGAAAGTGTGTGAAGAGGCTTAGAAGGGTAAAAGTCTTGCTCCTTTCTCAGGAAAAGGCTTGTTGTTTGGAACAATTTAAACATAGGTGATTGTCTTCGTAGGTCATAAGGCAGGAGCCAGATCACCAAGGGCTTTTTGTATCTTGTTTCAAGGAATTGGAATCTATTTTGAAGCTGCACACCTTTATTAATACAACAAAATTTACAGCATAGAAAACATGATAGTCCTTTAAATTCCACTTTTACTGACCAGGAAGTATGAATGCTCCAAAGTGACCTCTGCCAAAACAACAACAAGAAAAATAATGTAGAAATTTGGATGAGCTTCAAAGACTTGTTTTGCTCATTGACCCATTTTTACCCTTTTCAGCCAAAGGGAATTCAGAATAGGGCAAGCCCGATAAGACATACTGTAGAAAGCTTTCTTTGTTGAGGAGTGATTAATCTCCTCTGGTTTATATGTGCATTTATTGTCTTTCATCACCTTTATATATTTTAAGTTGAAGGGATTTGTGATAGTGAATGAGCAAATCTGCTGCCTAAATCAGAAAGAGCCTCATAGACTTTTTAATAAGGACTATAAAATGAGGACGTAAGTAAGATATGATCTTTGTGATTTAAGGAAATGGCCTGATGAATCATTCCTTCACCACATACTAGAGTGGAATTGCTTGCCGCAGTTTAGCTCAAGTTTAGTCTCTTGAGCAATCCTTTCTTGTCTCCCTCAGAGAAAGAAAAGGTGAGTGAAAAACAAACTAGCAGGAAGATTGCATGCCAGCCTAAGGCCAAAGTAAACCTATTTCAACACTGTGGGAAGCCACTATGACTAGAAGCTGTGCGTGGGAAAGATACTGCCAAAGAGTCTGACAGCAGAAATAAAATTGTTTCATGTAGCAAAAAACTTAGTCAATTCATTTCTGTGTTGATGGAAATTATTAATACTACTTACCCCTCCACCCTATGTCATCGCCATCGCTGGCACAGATTGAGGGTGCTAGAAAATCTTCAGCAGAATCATAGCTGGGCCAAATCCTGCCATAATTATTTCAGAAACAAGTGAAATTATAGAATTTGCAGTTGCTTACACATTGTTTGCAAATAAAGGATACTACAGAGCCGCTGGCCATGATAAGTGATTTCTTTTTCCTCTTATGTTCGTCCTATGCAGGTGGAATGGTAGAGTGGAGAAGCAGTGGGCTTTAGATTCAGTTGCTTGGGGGACTGGAATAACTTCATGAATGCTAACCAGCTGAGTGATCTTTACTTAATTAGACTCTTCAGTTTCTCAAGTGCAAATTTTGGATAATAATGCTTTTCATTCCTAATTTTTGAAGAAAATGGCAATGTTATATGAAAAATAATTTAGTGCCTGGAATTGAGCCAGTGTCTACTTGCCTTTCATAAGTTGTATTTTATTATTTCATTCACTCTGGATGCCTTAACATCTTAACTTTTCCTTTTAATAGTTTCTACAACTTATGTTGAGGGCACATGATGAGTTAAATATAGTAGTGCTCAAACAAAGGCTCAGCCTACAGCTTTAATAAGTGATGCAATTTCTTGAAATACATTGGGATTTGGAACTACCTAAATAAACCTAACTCAATAATGACACATCATTTGTCAAAGGAATTATAAGGAGGAGATTGGCATTTTGACTTTGAAAAGAATGGAAAATGATGACTAACTTTCAAAAGTTATTCTCCTTTTTTCCCCAGATTTTGCTTGGGCTAAAAGAAAAGCCCAGGGAAAATAATCCCCTCTACCAATGGCAGAAAATAAACAATGCTTGGTCTTAGGCATGCATGGTGATTCTAATCCTTTTAGCTAGTGTTCGGTTTAGGGTGAATGGTGGAAATTTCAGGGAAGGATTTTGAATCCTGATATGAAGAAAATCAGAAAAAAGTTATACCCGCTTCTTCCTATATTTGACACGGTTCAGTTAGGTTAATGATTCGTGCTGCTTCCTGAGGCATATTATAACCAAGCAGCAACAAGTTTACAAACAACAACAACATCACATGTGTGAAAACACTGATAATGATAGAGAGTAAAGCAAGATTGTAGATATTTGTGTATATTTGTGAGTGCTTGTGCTGAACCTATGTCTTCTTGACTTAAACAGCTGTTATTCTGGCAAATGTTAACTAAATACACATTAATATGCAAAACTAAATGCTGAGAAAAGGAAACTGACAGCCAATGCTAGAGAAGAACAAGTCTGCCATAAAAATAATGCAAACATTTTAAACAGTCAAACTTTTTCTTTTTATTAATTAATCCATTCATTAAGTAAATATATATAAAGCACCAATTATATTATAAATCACTGTTCTGGAACAATTTATCAAAACTCAATGACTTTTATAAAAATACTCAAAATATATAAGATAAATCTAATTCAGTAAACAATTAGTAGATCTACTATAACAGTGTTAAGTGTGTGTGTAAGGAAAGAAGCAAGTAATGGGGGATGAAATTTTATTAAGCACATAGGGTACTTGTGAATATCATATTATTTAAGATTACAGGGTTCATAATCCAACAGACCTGGTTTTAAAACATGCTTTGGAATTTTCAAACCATGGACATTGCACAAGTTATTTATCTTTTCCAAATGTTGGTTTCTTCATATGGAAATAAGAATCATAGCAACCTCTTTGGACAGCTGTAATGATGAAATAAAACAACGTTTATAAGATGTTTAGACTATTTTTTGGCACATAGGAAATTATTACTAAATAGTAGCAAATCTTATTCATTGAGTCAAAAATATTTGTGAATATTTAATATGTACTTCTATTCTAAGTATTGGGGCTAAATAGTAAACAGAAGAGAAAAAAATCCCTTCCTCATAGAGTTTACATATAGTAATAATGAATTTTAAAATGATGCATAAACCCAGTTGTACCAAAGTTGAAGAAGGGTTTCTGTTTTCAAGGGATTTAATGATTAGTTGAAAGAAAGGAAGGCAAACTAGCATGTGTTAAGTAGAAGGATCTTTAATAATTATAACAAACGTTTCCTGTGAGATTCAGATGGTTTAATAATTCTGCCAGGTTACTATTTAAGGTACATTTCTGAGCAAGGATTTATGGATTGTCTTCCACACATAAGCTCTCTAGGACATTATCATCATCCACTGTAGGATCTGAGAGAAAGTGGGAAGAGTATTTCTCCCCTGAGTTGGAAGGTCATATATTTCCCAGATAGGACACAAAAACATACAGGAACTTCACAAGTAACATAACACGCCAGCCCACTAAGTATTTTAGAACTCCATTTACTTTCTTTCCCATGAAATACAGAGATGGCAAGTTTAAGCCAACATTCTATATTCTTTTCCAGAGTGAATTTATTATTCTCCTTGCAACTGGAAAATTTGCAAGGGTAGTCAGGCAATCACTTTTATAGTCAGATTTCACTACCTAACTCTGGGGAAAATTAAATATAATTCAGACTTTTACTATGTAAAGTGGAATGTATCCCAAAGATTTCTTCTATTTTCAATAATATTTTTCTCTTTAACACACCTGCAGTCTTTTGTAATATTTTGTAAGCCCTGCGAGGTTGAAACTTCACTTTGACTAGAAAGCAAGCTCATGGAAGATCTAAGTGTAGGAATTTAGTTGATAGTCAAAGTTCAAAAAAGACTTCAGTATTTTGCCAGTTATTGTCTCTTATATACAGCACAGGTGGTTGTCCTTCCTAGTAAGTTCATGTAGAGGTAAGAAACCCATTTTGGTCAGTGCAGCAGTTAGGTTTAGTTGGCCAGCAGGTGGTGCCCAGTTTTTCTGTTGCTATGGACTTAAATCATCAGTATTAGAATTTCATCTATAGCTGATTATATCTGTGGTCAGCTAAGGAGAGTGCCTTCCTCAATGAGTGAGGCTAATAGGAGAAGTCAGAAGAGAGAGCTCAGCAGCTCAGACCCAGATATTTGGAGATGCAGAAAGGAATTGCCCTGGGAAAGCCATTTGAACCCAGAAGCCTGGAGGGAAGACCAGCAGATGTCACCATGTGCCTTCCAATATGGCAGAGAAAGCCAGGGGAAAGCCAGCTGCCTTTCCTCCAAAGAACTTTAAATTTGGATAACTAAATAAATCCCCTTTATAAAAGCCAGTTCATCTTCTGTGTATTGTATTCTGGCAAACTTAGCAAACCAAAACAGTTTTTGGTGCCAGAAGAATGGGGTGCTGCTGTGTTTGCAAATACAAAACATGCTGGAATGGATTTTTCAATAGATAAGAGGGAGATTCTGGAAGAATTGTGAGGAACTTGATAGAGAAAGCCGAGATTGCTTTGAAGAGAGTATCGGTATAAATATGGACTCTGAAGATACTCCATTGATGCCTTAAAGGAATGTGTTTTGGCAAATTGGAAAGAAGACCACTTTTATTTTAAGGTGGCAGAGAATTTTGCAAAATTGAATCCTGGTGCTGGTTGGAAAGAAGAATTTGAGTGTGATAATTTGGCATACTTGGCTCAGGAAATTTCCAAGCTAAATGTGAAGGACATAGTGTGGTTTCTTCTTGCAGCTTATAGTAAAATGTGACAAGAATGGGATAGGCTGAGAACTGAACTTTTGGGTGCAAAGAGACCAGAAATTGATGGTCTGGAAAAATCTGGGCTTCCAGAAAGTGAGAGCCCAAAGAATAGTGCCCCACATGAGGATTTAGACAAACATATAATCAATCAGCCATTATAAGACAAGCCACGATTGGAATGCAGTTATCTGGATTTTTTGAATTTCCTGTTGTATAATGGCTTTGATCCCTGTATACTACATGCCAAGTAAACAAATTTCTTGTGAGACCTATAAAAATGGAACCACCGCTGGTCTGGATTGGAAGGGACAGAAAGTGCACAGGGAGAAGTAAGAATAACCTCAGAGGGAAAACCATGGAAAGAAAGGTCCAAAGCCAAGAAAACTTGGGCCAGAAGATTGAATCCACCTTGTGTGTAGAGGGGGTGAGTTTGTCCTGGAGACAGAGACCAGGTCTTCCCCTTCAATGTTCAGGAAGAGTTCTGATACTCCAGGCCTCAAAGTGGGTAGAGCACATTCCCCAGGCAATTGGGTTAAGCCTAGATGCCACCCCATTGTTCTGAAAGAGTTGAGCATGTGCTCCAGAGATAGCAGCCAACCAGATGCTTGAGGAGGATGGGGCTGAGACAAAAGTGGTCTTCCCCAGTGTTCCCCAATGTTACAACCCTCATCCCAGTGTTTGGAGAGAACAGGGCCATTGAATAGGCCCTTGGAAAAGGTGTCTGCACTTCTTAAAGCCCTGAGGATGACTGACTCTCAGACTTTGAAACCTAATGGAATGGCCCTGTGGGATGTCAGAATTTTGTCCCTATGGCAACGGGATCATTTATCCTATGACATTTCCTCCTTTGTATATTGGAAGCAGAAAATTTGCCCTAAGTTCACAGGTCCACAGCCAGAAAAAAATTTTGTTTCAGAGAGACCATGCCTGTTACTGACTTTGATGAAATTTTATATTGTTTTTGAGTTGGTATTTTATTTGTACTTTACTGAAATGATTCAAGGCTTTTGTGATACCGTAATGAAATGAATGTATTTTGTATATGGAAAGATTTAGTGCATTGTGTGTAGGACAGATGAACACTGTCAGGAAAAATGTCTGTTATTTTCTATTTAGAAATTGTGAAATATATTTGTTTTGGTTTTCTATATAGAGATCAAGCATGGTTTAAAGTGATACGTATAGTTGGCAAGATGATAAGGGGTGGACACTGTAGAAGTTAGGTTCAGGTGTCAACTTGGTCAGCTGATGGTGCCTAATTGTTCTGTTGCTGTGGACTTAAATCATCAATATGTGAATTTCATCAATGGCTGATTACATCTGTGGTCAGCTAAGGGGAGTGAATTCCTCCATGATTGAGCTTAAAAGGGAGGTCAGAAGAGAGCTCAGCAGCTCAGACCCAGATATTTGGAGACACAGAAAGGAATCACCCAGGGAAAGCCATTTGAATCTAGAAGCCTGTAGAGAAGGCCAGCAGATGTTGCAGTGTGCCTTCCCATGTGACTAAGAAAGCCAGAAAAAAAGAGCTGTCTTTTCCCCAAAGAATCGTAAATTTGTGACTAAATAAATCCCCTTTATAAAAGCCAGCTCATCTCTGGTGTATTTGCATTCTGGAAGCTTTAGTAAACTAAAACAGTAGAATATACAGAATATTTATTTCTATAATCACTAGGACCTAAGATATTTATGCTTAGAACACCACTTAAATATTACTCCTTTGATTGAGCAAAAATAAACAAATAAATAAATGAAAAAATAAATAAAATTGAGATTCCTTGGGGAATTGAATAATGAATCACTTCACTGCTACATCTGATGACACAATAAGTCTGTATAACAAAATGACAGGGCTATCCACCCAAGAAACATAATGTCATAGATCTTAGGTAACCCATCTTATTCCTCCCACCAAGCATTTGGCCTAATTATAATATAACTGTCATGAAATGCTATTATGTTGTGAATAGTTTTCACTCCTGACATACTTCAAATGTCTTGTTTGATAGGGATGTTTCATCCAATGTTGTAGTTATTGGATTTGTTATTTTTTATCATTTATCATCATCAGCAACCTAATCTTGTGTGCAACACATCTTTATATACTAATACATTCATTTTTTAAATTACTTCTTCATTAGGAAAATCTTTAGAAGGGATGTATTTTAAGTAGAAGAGTAAATAGAGACATTTAGGTGGAGTTATGAAAAAGAGAATTGAATTTAAGGGGGGTTGTATTCAAAGAAAAAGGTGTGACTTTTTATATAAGAATTAAATGAAGATTCAATGCTTATTCATGAGCCTAATAGTAAGCGCTATTTTGCTGCTTCCATATTGTGTGTATGTTTTTGGTCTAAATAATTATTTAGATATGTTTCTTCTATATTTAATCAGAAACCCAGATTGTTGAATATTTAAATAAATGAACACTACATTCTTCATTTGCTTTCCATACTACAAATATATAGGGTTATGTGCTGAGATTATGTTTTAAACTTAAATACTTTCTCTCCAAATAGTTTATTCTTATTTTAGGGTATATTTAAGGATTTAAGAGGACTGGAATTCCCTTATCATTTAAGTGAATATATCTCTTCTCCCCTTATATATCTAGTATGAATTAGTCTCTCAAAATAATTTCTTCTGTTAGATTACACATAGTTACAAATTTTGGTTTGTCAATAACTGATAAATTTGCCCAGGCAATATATTCCTTTAGTGAAAAATATTCACCACCCTATCCCTAGCCACCACTCTGCTACCATCCCTTTTAAGTTCTCTTGTCCAAGGATTTTGGTTGCTCAAGTGCTGTAGGAATTCTAAGCGATATCTGTGAGATGTGAGCTCTAGGAAGATACTAATGCTATAGTCAAATTCATCACTGTTTCCCTCCAGGCCACTGGGTCTAGCACAAATAAGAGCTCAGTAACTGACCGAATCAAAAAAAAAAAGACTAAAGTTCAGATGGGCTTGGGTTGTCCTAGACAGGAGAGCTATTTCCCTGAGAAATAGTAGGATATAGAAGGAAAAGCAAAAACTCAAAGAGACAGAAAGCTATGTTCTCATATCTTGCATCTACCTCTTACCACCTATGGGTACTTGGTAAAGTCACCTAAATTCTATAATTGTCTCTAAAACGCGAATATAATTCACTTTTCAAAGGGTCGTAAGGGTTAAATAAGAAAGTGTTTTAATGGTTTTAGCATATTACATGGTGCATAGTAAGTATTTAATAAATATGAGCTTTACTCAGTGCTCTGCATATGTGACTAACGAAGCTTAGTTCTCAGTTTTGATTGGGTGGACTTCACATGTACCATCTTTCTTATTCTTGGTTTTGATGATTTCATTGCTCTCTTAGAAGATTCAGAGAAAAGGTTTTGAAAACCTGCCTTTTCCCAGTGTGCAACTCCTCCTCATTTTCCTATTTCTCTTCTAATTGCTCTTTTTTTGTCTGTTTGCTTAGTTTGAACTTTTCTGTTGTTTTCTTCCTGGCTTAAGACACCCACAGACCACATAGTGTTGCTTATCTGAAGGTATGTGCATTATAGAGGACCCAGCAGAATTTGTCTGTTAGAGCTGTTTAACAGCTTCTACCATGAAATCGTTTGCTCCCAAGAAAACTTCACATTCAGAAGTCACACATAAATAAGTTGTACTTGTTTTCCTTCATCAAGTTTTCTAATCTCTTCTTTCAGGTATATATGTTTATGGGCATGTGCTATTCTTAGTATAAGGAAAATGACCAGAGGGACAAATGTTAGATGCAGAAAACCAAGAGAAACCATTATTAATATTCTACATTCTTCATTTGATAATGAGTGATAAGGTCTTAACCAGATTTTCAGATTTGGACTAACAGGACTTGATGGATCTTTGAGAAGCATCTTATTTTTGTTATTTTTTAAATTAATTTCCTTTTGTTGCATCTGCTCATCACTGGAAGCATCAGTTCTTTTTGCTTCCTGGAAAATGTCAGACAGAAAGAAGAGAAACAATGAAATTAATGGGGAGCTACAACATAGCTTGGCAGTAAAATGGATCTGTCACCAAGTCATAATTTTGTCATTCCCTCTGTAGTGTGAAGTCTACCCAATAGACAGTGAGTTGCAATCATAACTCTATGTGGGAAGAATAATAATGGAATAGCTGCAGAGAGAGGGGGCATCTGCTTTAACTGGGAAGCTGAGTGACTTAGTCTAGATGAAAGGGTCAGCGACTTGGGAAATAAATTTGAGTACTTGCAGATGAGACATGAGGCTGCTTCAAATAATCATCTGATGCATGGCTGGCTACTTTATTTCTATTCAGGTTTCAACTCAAATGCTATCTCCTCAGAGAGGTCTCACTTGTCCACCCCAGATAAAGTAGCCACTCATTTCAGCACTATGAAATTTCCTCTCATCACAGCACTAAATATCATGTTTGTTGATTCTTCATTGTCCTCACACAAGAAAATGGATATGTGAGCATGGTCTTCTTGCTCATTTACGTAGTCCCAGAACCTGGAACCATGCTCACAATCCTTAGCTGATGATGACTAAGTAGTTGTTGAGAAAGCAGATGGATGACTCAAATGCAGAAAAAACATTACTATAGAGTTCAATGATTACAACATTTGATTTAAATTGAAGGAAGTGAGCCCAGAAAAGGAAGCATTCCTCTCAAGATCACACAGCATGGACTAGAACTAAGGTGTCTTCATTACCAAACCAAGGTACTTTAGCTTGGAAAAAACATTCCCACCTTTTAGATAGATGGACGATAGGCAGATGCATTTACTTGGATGTGAGTCTAAATGCTGTCCTCTCTTCATAGATATGCTGTTCCTGTGAGAAACTGACCATTCAAGATTACAGAGGCAGTGGTTCGCCTATCAAAACATTTTCATCTTCTGTACATTAGAAGGGGTGGAAAGTTAAATCAGCTACAGGATTGAGTTTAAGCAAGATAAGGAGGTACAAGAAAAGGTGTGGGGGGTGGGGCATGCAAGGGGAACTCAGTGGTAGAATTCTCACCTGTCATGCGGGAAACCTGGGTTCAATTCCTGGCCAATGCACTTCCCAGAAACAAACAAAGTAAGAAAATACAAACAAATAAAATTTCAACAAATGGTGCTGCAATAAGGGGATACTCACTTGGAAAAGGAATGAAATGTGACCCCCCACCCCATACAGCATATAAAAAAAAAAGAAAAAAGAAAAGGTGGGAGAGTGAAGACAAATCTAATGGTGATGACTATAAAAACAAAATTTTTCTTTCCTCTTCCACTCAGTTGATGATTGTCCTACATTTCCTTTATATTCTGAGCACTTCCCATCAAGGAATTCTTGATCAGCAACATCTGACTTTACTAACTTGACACCTTTTCTTTGTTTACCAGTATGTTGCTTTGCAAGATTTTTCAAGTGCAGTTTATCTTGTGAACTGGGTTAGAAACTTATAATGGC